>BMAC01000280.1:973837-1035623 GCA_014905375.1 Phtheirospermum japonicum | reverse complement strand
GATTAGAGTTTTATTCGAAATAATCAATACAATTAATAGTTTGGACTTTTACATATTAATTGTTCTCCCACTAATTTATTCGAATTCCACCACCCTCTAGCAGAATACGAGAAAACATATTTTTCTTTAATGGGCTTTAGGTCCAATGACGCAAACACGACCCCCAGTTAATCTGACCAGCCATGTTTGTTCAAAGGTAGAAACAATTTCAATCACATCAAAATGTGACCCTAAAGATAGATTTCCTCACACTTGATAATGACCTAGGTTAATCCAGCGAATATCAAAATCTTTGTGTGTCAGGTCTGACCTACCAATGTGAGACGTATAAGCTCAACTCTATCAGGTCAACGCAATCCCCAGTTAATCTGACCAATCACGTCAAACCAATAGAATCTCACATACAAACCTCCATCTAATGTCAATTAGATTAAGTCTAGACAGCATCCCTCTAACACGGCATACTGCACTGCCATAAGAGGCTATCACATAATCTAACCGTTGGTAGAAGGAAAGAAAAAGAACGACAATTCGGTTTTTCTTTATAGCCTGATTTTAATTCTTAACCTTTAAGAATGAGGGATTTTAATTTTATATCTCATCCGAAATTTAGTTATGATCAATTGTTGATTCTTTACAATTTAGGATCATCATCGAACTTAGTTTCATCCATTCATCATATGAACGATAAACTAAAACGATTCAGTTGGTGTTCTATTAATTTCAAATTAATTTAACAATTTAAATTAATAAATTAATCCAGCACCTATTTATCGAATTCAAATTGATTTGAAAAAACGATTATCTTATTGGGCTCTAGTTGATTTTAATTTCATTAAATTATGGATCAACTAATTTTTCTTATAGAGACTCGAGAATATTTAAGTTTTAGGATAAGACTGTCAAACAGTCTGACACGTAAGACTGTCGGACACTCTGACACGTGATTTCCCGTGAAATTCTAAGGCCAACCAAATATTCAGCTATAAGAAATTCCCAACACAAGATAATATCCAAATCAACAACTCAACAAATTCAACATGCTCTCGAAAGCAAAAACACATAAGCAATTAATTGATTTAAAAAACAGTAGCTCTGATACCACTGTTGGGAATTGATGGTACCGTCGCGCAGCGGAAAACAAAAATTTTTAAATAAAAGTAATTTGAATCGAATTCAATTGACGACGGTCCATTTTAAAATCAATTAATTCAAACAATGTTTTAAATTGCTTTTACTAAATAGAAACAATTTGATTTTCGTAAAATCGAACGAGCATGATAAGTTTCTATTTAACGGAACGACGGAGGAGCGCTAAGCCTGCGACACATTCAGGCCTGCTTGTGCGGTGCTCCGGCAACAGCGATGGTGCTCCGGCGTGACAGGCGGAATCCGGCCGGCAGGCGACGACGGCTTGAAAGTGGTGCGACGTCGGCGATCCGGCTGCTGTCAGGAGCAGCCTATTTCTCGGCTCACAGCGGCACGACGGCGCTGTCGGGCGCTGCTGGTTCCGGTGCGGCTGTGACGACGGAGATGGTAGCGGGGGTCCCGGCGAGCGTTCGGACGGCTCCGGCAAATCGGTGTCACACACCGTATCACCCGACGTCCCTTACGACGGAGCACTAGATCCGTCGAGAAATTGAGAACGACGGAGAAACGAGAACCGATGCTATCGGCGTGTCGGCGGCCGGTGGTCAAGCGGCGGTGGCCGGATGTGGAGAAGACACTAGGGTTTTTCTTTTTCTGTTTTTTATTCTTTCGTGTGTGTGTTGTATCTCATGAACCCGTCTGTTTCATTCTTTGTATTCCTCCGAAAAAAAAAACCTTTCTTTTTCTTTTTATATTTGTTTTATTTTATTTAAACAAAAGCCCAAAACCAAGATGGGCTCAAATGGTTTTTTATTATTTTTTTTTTTAAAATTAAATACAAGACCAAGCCCAAAGGGCTTAAAATGGTTGGGCCAAATTAAAATAAAAACCAAGACTTTTTATTTAAAAAAAACACCGGCCCAATAACTTAAAATGGTTTATTGGGTCGACCCAATTATAAATTAAAAACCCCATTGGAATTAAATCATTTCTCACAAACGATAATTCCGAAAAATATAACAATTAAAGTAGTATGGCTCGCATTCTTCATTAACTTATATTTTTATAAAAAATAATCTACAGTAGGTGGAGTTGTGTAAAGTTATATAATAAGTAAAGATATGTATGAAAAAAATAAAATTATTGTATTATGCTTTAATTTTTATTGATTAGGTTATTATAAAAATAATACATGCCTTTACAGGGTTTGCTTTACCAACTACTATGGTATAGATACAAGTAGGAAGCCGACTGGAGACACGCAAGAAACAAATGTAAATACAAAAGGATACTCCACGGTTTCGAACCGCTGATTCCCGGTTCCCCTACGTGAGAAACCGTAATCGGAACCATGGCCTTACGGTTCTGATTTTCGAAATCGGGATTGGTGGTTTTAGTTACATCCCTACACTGTTTTGATTTGTTTTTAACCGGTACCGTCTATCTTTTTATTTATTTTTATTTCTTTTACACTATTTAAATCTTAAATAATATTATTAATTATATATTTGATTTATAATATTACTTATAAATATAATACATTATAAAATATAAAAAAAAAACTAGAAAACCGACTAGAAACACATACAAAACATATCATGCCTCGACATGATTCACTTATCCAACTTCTAGGGTATAGAAATAACCAAGAAATCGACTAAAAACACGCATGAAATAAATATAAATACAAACAAAGGCAATGCCTTAGGAAAAAAAATTAATTCATCATAGATGAAAAACTCAGAAAACAAAGGCAACACCCCGATAAGAAAAATTAATTCACGAAACATGAAAAATCCAGAAACAAAGGCAATGCTCCAATAAGAAAAATAAATTCATCAAATTTCAAACAACACAGAAAAGAATTTTTTTTTATCAAAATTGAAAACAATCAAGAAATAACCATGTAAATAGTTTGCAAATAACTAAATTTAATACATGCTTTTTTGGGGCATTCCCGCATGTCTTTTTATTATGGCCCGACTCACCACACTTCCCACAATTTATTTTCAAATGTTTCTCCCATGTCGCCTTGTAACTTCTTTGTTGGATTATTGGAATTCTTAAGAAGTTTGTCATAATTTGGTTGTAATTTGTGTAAATTGAGCTTGTAATCGGATGAATAAATGGGAGAAGGTTAGAGACCACAAATGCTCTCACCCTATTTATAAACATAGAAAAAAAAAATTCTTGAATAATATATAAGCATGTGTTCATTTTGTGGGAATGGTGTGAATATTTTTTTAATTCTTGGCATAAAATCACTTTTTTTTTTAATATTATCACATATAATTATAAAAATATCATTTTTACATTAAAAATAAATATCACTTTTACATTTAAAAAATACTATTTATATATATTATGTTATAAAATTATATGTATTAAATTAATATATAATAATATTGATATGCACACATTTAAAGTTTAAAGTTACAATTTTCAAAAAGAAATCGATCATTTTTTAAGATGGAAAATGACATTTTGAGGTCATAAATTATCTATGCAATTTCGGGTCAGACCGTAAACCCAGACCGGACTGGTGATATAATAGTTCGGTCCACAATCATTATTCTTATTATTATCATTACCATTAGCATAATGTAACCTAATGCAACAAAATAAAATAACTAGATAAGATAGGAGCCCAATAATATAAATTGATTATTGCAGCCCATGTGAGCCAAACAACCCAGCAGCCCAACTCCACTTCCTGTTCGGTACCCATTAACCCGACCCAGTTCCATTTCCTTCCCTTATCTGCTCCGGTCTCTCCTTCCTACCCGAGAAACCAAAGACCGCATCTTTTTCCCAAATCGAACTCGTTCCCTCTCCTTCTCCGCCGTTCTGGTCCCCTTAGGTTTAGCAACCATAACAATACCCTCTTGATTTTTAGATCCTTGACCACAAGGATCAAAAGTCGGAAACTTTTTACCTATCCACTTTGTATCTTCCCACGAAGCCAACTCCAAATTAGGGTTTCCCCATTCCACCAAAATTTGGTCAATTTCTTCACCCCTTCTACTTATAGTGCGCTTATCTAGTACCCGGTGGGGAGCAATTCTGAAAATCCCATCTGCATCAGCCTCCGGAGTTCTTCAAGAGGTAAAATTTCTGATTTTGGCTTTCGTTTCAACAGTGACACATGAAACACTGGATGTATCTTCGAGTCTTCCGGTAATCTTAGCTTATACGCTACCTTTCCAATTTTCTGAATTACAGTGTAGGGCCTATAGTATCTGGAAGCCAATCTCAAGTTCTTGCGGAGGTGTAGAGAATTTTGTTTATATGGTGCAGGCCGGGCACATCAAAGAATTCGTACGAATGCGTAAGGAAGAGCCCAGGCCTGACTCCTATACAAAAGGTTGGTCTCAGGAAAACAGGCGTAGTTTAGACAATCGCAGTGCTGGGCGAAGGCATGATCAAGCACAGGAAGTGCGGGGAGAGATCCTCATGATTACAAGGGGCGAATGGGATGAGCATTCTAGACGAACCCAGAATAACTATGTACGTGCTGCGAAAGACCTAACCAGAAAGGGAAGAGAGATCGGTCAGGTGGCCCCAAGCTCGAATGTTTGTTTTGGTTTAGAAGACGAAAATGGGATTCTAGCCCCCATATGGATGACTTAGTCATAACAGCTACCATTGCTAACTACAATGTTCGGCGAATCTTCATGGACATGGGCAGTTCAGCAGACACCATGTTTTATGATTGCTTAAGAAAGATGAAATTAGATGTAGAGTTGGAAGAGGTCACGACCTCGTTGGTAGGATTCGCAGGAGGAGCGTTGAAGCCTCTGGGTGAGGTGAAACTTTTGGTTACGTTAGGGGAAGAGCCGCTAAGACAGACCAGGACTGTCCGGTTCTTGGTAGTGGATGCGGCCTCCTCTTACAATGTAATGATGGGAAGACTGTCCCTAAGTAAGTTTCAGGCGGTAATTTCGGTCTACCACATGAAATTGGAATTTCCAGCTCAGGATGGAGTGGGTGAGGTCCGAGGATACCAGTACGCATCGCGCCAGACGTATGTGGAAAGCATTCGGCAGACTGAGGAAGAGAGACAGGCCAAGAGGGCCAGAACAGAAGAAGACAGACCTAAATTGATCCAGAGAGAAGAGAATTTGATTACTGTGGAGGTAATCCCAGGGGATGATAGTCGAGTTCTTCGTGTTGGGACGACCCTCAGCCCTGACGTGTTGGTGGATTTGGTGGCCCTATTTGCCTGATCTCCCCAGGACCTGGTTGAGATAGACCCAGAGGTGGATGAACACCATCCTAACATCATCCCAGCAATAAAACCAGTAAAATAGAAAAAACGCAAATTTTGGGCCTGAGAAGGAAGCCGTAATCGAAGCAGAGGTGGATAAACTTTTGAAGGCTGGGCATGTCCAGGAAATACAGTTTCCAGAATGGCTCTCTAATGTAGTCCTAGTACCAAAGACGGAGGAGGACTAGCGTATGTGCATAGACTTACGTGACCTTAATAAAGCTTTCCCTAAGGACCACTATCCGTTGCCAAGGATAGACCAGCTGGTTGATTCTACTTCGGGTTGCGAGCTCCTAAGTATGATGGACGCTTCACAGGGATATCACCAGATTCGGTTAGCCCAGGAGGACCAGAAGCGGGTTAATTTTATAACTCCGAAAGGAACTTACTGCTATATGGTCATGCCGTTTGGGCTTAAGAATGTGGGCGCCACATACAAACGATTGGTAGACAAGATGTTCAAAAATCAGCTCGGGCGAAACACGGAGGTCTATGTAGACGACATGTTGGTGAAGAGTGTGAAAGTAACCTCACATGTGGACGACTTGAGGGAGACCTTTGATACCCTGAGGAAGTACAGGATGAGGCTCAACCCCAAGAAATGCATGTTTGGGGTAAGAGCTGGAAAGTTCCTGGGCTACATGGTCACAGAAAAGGTTATCGAGGCTAACCCTGAAAAGGTAAGAGCCATCATGGAAATGCAGGCCCCGAGGAACGTCAAAGAGATGCGATGCCTAGCAGGCCGAATCAATGCTCTGAGTAGATTTGTCTCACGTTCAGCTGAGAAGAGCTTACCATTTTTTCAAGCCTTACGTAAGAAGGCTAGATTTCAGTGGAATAATGAGTGCGAGGATGCGTTTCAGATGCTAAAAGAACACCTGGCTAACATGTCCTTACTCACCAAGCCAATTCAGGGTGAGACTTTAATTCTATACTTGTCTGTCGGGCAGCAGGCTGTTAGCTCTGTCTTGCTTAGAGAGGAAGGCAAGGTACAGAGGCCGGTGTATTATTGGAGTAAAGTACTGCATGGTGTTGAAATTCGGTATGAGCGATGTTAGCTCTGGTTGTTACAGCGAGTAAATTACGACCTTATTTTCTTTCACATAGCATAATCGTGCGAACCAACCTACCGTTGAAAACCATCATGGATAAGCCAGAAGCATCAGGACGGCTGGTCAAATGGATAATTGAGCTTAGCGAGTTTGATATAACTTTTGAAGCAAGAACAGCCATTAAAGCTCAGGCATTAGTCAATTTCATCCAAGAAATGACCAACTCTCCTGAGGAAGAGAAGGAATGGATGGTTTTTACGGATGGTTCAGTAGGGAACCTGGGCTGCGGTGCAGGCATAGTACTGATCGATCCAACGGGTATAGCTACCAAATATGTTGTGCGAATGAACTACACCTTGTCTAATAACGTGTCTGAGTATGAGGCTCTTTTGAGGGGGGTTCAAATGGCAAAGGACTTGGGGGAAGAGCAGGTATGCGTAAAATTGGAGTCGCAGCTTGTCTGTAGACAAATAAATGGAGACTTTGAGACAAGGGATGAACACATGCAGAAATACTTAGCTCAGTTTAAGGAATTATCTAAGGGCATGAAAACTCTAATTGTCCTCCAAATCCCTAGAGAAGAGAACACAAGAGCAGATTACTTAGCCAAGGTTGCTAGTTCAACTGTCGATTGCAGGGAGAGAATAATCACTCTATTGATGGCAGACCAACAATTCGGAGGAGAGCAAGCACGCTCAGTGAACGAAGGAGAGGATTGGCGCTCTCCTATCAAAGCATACCTGGAAAGGGGAGAGCTGCCGAAAGATAAAAAAGAAACAATGAAAGTGAGAACCAGGTCTGCCCAATTTTGTTTGAGTAAGGGGACGTTGTTTCGACGAGGATTTGGGCGGCCCCTATTGCGATGCCTAAGCTTAGAGGAGGGCACCCATATCCTCAAGGAAGTCTATGAGGGCTGCTGCGGCAACCATATGGGAGCGAGGGCGCTGGTCAGCAAGATAGTGCGAGCTGGCTATTTCTGACCATCTCTGCGAAAAGGGGCGGAGGACTTCGTCAAGAGATGTGAAAAGTGCCAAAAAGAAATGTCTCCTTTGACTCACCAGCCCGCAGAGGAGCTCATGACAATGAGCTCTCCCTGTCCCTTTGCGAAGTGGGGAATAGACCTGGTCGGACCGTTTCCGATGGACCCAGCCCAGAAGAAATTTTTTATTGTAGCCATTGACTACTTTAGTAAGTGGGTTGAGGCCGAGGCTCTGGCGAAAATTACAGAAGAGGCGGTGATGGGATTTATCTGAAAGAATATTGTATGTCGGTTTGGTATTCCAAGGGTCATGTGTTGAGGAATTTATTCTTGGCAATAATTCCTATTTTGTTATTTGCCTTTCTTGGGCACAAAATAAGTTAGGAAACTAGATATAGGACAATATTATGTTTCCAAGTTTATGCACAAGACTTTAATTATTTCTAGATTGTGTTTAGGATTTGTTTTTAGGTATTTACCAAGTTTAGGATCTTAGAATTGTCTATTTAAGACATTAGAAATCCTAAAGCTTGGACACACGGTTTTTAGAGGATTGACGCACGGATCTCTTGAAGACGCAAGGCAAGACGCAAGACGACRCACAAGAGAAGAAGAACACGAAGAARAAAACTACTTGGARCCAACATTCGTGAGAAACAAGATCTTTGAAGTTGCGTGACCGACGGAAGAGATCTTGCCATTCCGGCAACAAGTATTTAGTATCAAGTTTCTTGATATTTAGTTTTCATATATTACTTTATATTTTGTATTGAACGTAAAGTGAAAGTAATATAGTTTTTCGGGTTTGTACACCCAAGTTCACAAGTATTTACTTGTGAACTGAATTTGTTAAATCGTGTTCTATTTTTTTTTTTAAATTCCGCTGCATAAATTTACGTTACTCTGGTTGATGTTGTTAACTGGTTTTGTTAACATTGATTAACAACATCATGAATCTGAGACTTATTTTTAAAACCATAGACCTTCTAATTTTACAATTGGCATCTAGAGCGGGTTACTTAACCTTTTAAGTATTGATCCTTATTTTTTAGGTGCTATGGATGCTCAAGGCAACCCGAGGCCTTTAATCCTTAATGGTGAGAATTACTCTCTCTGGAAACAGAGGATGAGGTGGCACTTGAAGAGCATGGATGAACGTGTTTGGAAGACCGTCCTTGTTGGATGGGAAAAGCCACGTGTCACGGATGGCGAGGGCGATGCCATTCCCAAGAAAGAGGAAGATTGGACTGCTGACGAAGCAGCTGCTGCAAATTGGAACTCTAAATGCATCAACGCCTTGTGTGGCTATGTAGATGAAAGCTACTATCGAATCATCAAAGATTGTGAGTCAGCAAAGGATGCATGGGACGCACTCCAAAGGGTGTGTGAAGGAACAGCAAGCGTGAAGAAATCCAGACTAAGAATGCTCTTGTCCACATTCGAGGCTATGAGAATGAATGAGAAAGAATCTATCATGGACTACTCTGTGAGATTGGCGTAAATAACAGAGGAGTGCAGAGAGATGGGTGAACCCATAACTAATTCCCGTCTTGTAGGAAAATTGCTAATATCCATTACAAAGAATTATAGCATGAAGGTGGTGGCAATAGAAGAATCCAAGGATGTTGATAGCATCGATTTCAACACCTTAGTTGGAAACCTCAAGCAATACGAGATGGAACACGTCCCCTCTAGCTTGAAAGAGAAGAATGTGGCTTATTCTTCTGATTTAATTTTAGTCGATGATGAAGATGATGAGGAATTTGATTTTAATGGGATTGTTAAAAGGATGGAGTCGACTACTCTCGAAGAAGATGAACTGGCCCTTGTGACTCAACGCTTCAACAAATTCTTGAAGAAGAAGAAGAAGAAGAAGAACTCTGGAAGCTCAAGTACAAGGAACAGGACACAAACATCCACTCCAAAGTTCACTGGACGTACTCTTCCACGATCTCAGTCCACAAATTCAATTCTCAATGTGTCAAGTTCTACGAAACCACTCAACGAGATTCAATGCCACGAATGCAAAGGTTGGGGACATTACAAGAATGAGTGTCCCAACACTCTTAGAAAGAAAAGCATGGTTGCTACCAACTTTGCTGAAGATTTCAATGATTCCGAGTCACTTGATCCAGTCCCAGCATTATTCACCCATGTTGTTTAGGACGACGATATCCATGTTGGTTTGCTTGCAGATAACATCGTGTGCCTGAATGCTGAGACCACTGACTATTATGCGGAATACGAGCAGCTGAGTGAAGATCACAAAAAATTGTATGTCAATTGGAGTAAACAGGTACTCAAAGCAAAAGATCTCGCAAAAGAAGTAGAGAAGCTAACCAAGGAAAAGGAGGATTAGCTCGAAATTATTATCCGGTTGGAATCATATCTCGCCAAGAAGGATGCTGAGCTTGAAAAGATTAGGAACGAAYTGACCACTGTTCGAGGAACAATTTCAAATCTAAACAAAGGTAAGGCGAAGCTTGATAAAATTTTGCAGATTAGCTTCCCAGAGTCCTCTAAGCATGGAATAGGTTACAAGCTAAGTTAACCCACGCAAGTGTCGAGTCAAGAACGAAAATCCTCCAAACGCCACAAGAAAAGGAGGACACATTTCGTGTGTCATCATTGTGGAGAACCAGGCCACGTTCGGCCCTTTTGCTGGAAGATCATTGGCGAGAGAAGACATTTTCATTTCAGAGAACAAATATGCCTGTCAAGTCCAATGTTGGTAACCGCGCTACCAACATCAAGTGCAATATGATCCATACCTCCTTGAAGTCTCTAGTCCCTGGAGCCTAGTATTTTGATAGTGGATGCTCGAAGCATATGACAGGCTCAGAAGAATTGCTCTCCAACATTGTCAGATCTAAAGGTGGAAAAGTGAAGTATGGAATAGGCGCAAATGGCCAAATCGTTGGCCAAAGGACTCTCCATGTTCCTGGTGTTGTAACATTGGAAAATGTGCTGCTAGTAGAAGGACTTACAGCAAATTTGATCAGCATAAGTCAATTGTGCGTCGGAGGGTTCAGCGTTAAATTCAACCGTGAAAAGTGTGAAGTTTATGAGGAGAATGGATCGTGTATTCTCACTAGGAAAAGAACTTCAGATAATTGCTACCAAATTCACAACGATGCTTTTTGCAGGTTGTCCCAATTTAGTGATGCAGAACTATGGCATCAGAAGTTTGGACATGTAAATTACAAGATGATGGATAGGTTGGCCAAGGAAGAAGTTGTGACTGGACTGCCCAAGCTCAACACCAAGATCATTCCGGTGTGCGAGGCATGCCAAAAGGGAAAACAGGTAAGGGTGCCACATCCAGTCCAACAAAGTCTCACTACATCATCCTGCTTTGAACTGCTTCACATGGATCTCATGGGACCACTAGAGGTTGAGAGCCTTGGTGGTAAGAGGTATGTTTTCGTGATTGTTGATGATTTTTCTAGGTTTACTTGGGTAGAGTTTTTAAAAGAAAAATCTGAAACTTTTGAGGCTTTCAAAAAACTTGCAAAGAAGCTATGTGTAAGATTTAAAGTAAAAATTGGTAGAATTAGAACCGATCATGGAAAGGAATTTGAAAACGCATCTTTTCTGAAATACTGCACCTCTGAGGGTATTAGTCATGAATTTTCTTCTCCAATTACCCCTCAACAAAATGGCATAGCTGAACGTAAGAATAGAACTCTAGCGGAGATGACTAGAACTATGCTCATTTCTAATGGGATAGCTAAACGATTTTGGGCTGAAGCAATGAACACTGCATGTCATATCACGAATAGGGCTTATTTTAGACCAGGTTCATGTGCAACTCCCTACGAATTCTTGATTGTGAAGAAACCAAACTTGAGCTATTTTCATGTGTTTGGATATGTTTGCTATGTGCTTAACGACAGAAATCATCTTGCTAAACTTGACTCAAAAAGTGATAAGTGCATCTTTATGGGCTATTCTCAAAATAGTCATGCATATAGGTTGTTTAACCTTCGAACTCGAAGTATGTTTGAGTCAGTAAATGTCAAGTTTGATGATCTAACAAGCGGAGTCAAACCTGTCGAGGATGATGATCTGGTTTATGATCAAAACCCTCAGGGCAGTGTTACTCCTACTTCAGTTGATGGTGCAGGTATTGAGAACAAAGATGCAGCTGCTGAACTCAGAGATTTAAGTGATGTTGATAACCATGTTGATACTGGGATACCAACATCAGTACCAACATCGAGTCAAAATGCAGAATCTGATTCTGATTCAGAGGAAGAAGATCCAGCAGATCCCATTGATCTTCATCAGAGGGATATTCCATCCAGAATCCAGAAAAACCACCCCGTGGGCCAAATCATTGGTGATATGGATGAAAGAAGTACAAGACGTTGACAAATAAATTTCAAGGAAATGGCCAGGTATGTATGTTTGTCTACTAATTGTTCTAAAATACGTGAGTCTTTGTACCTTTCTGAAATAGAGCCCAAGCGCGTGGAGGATGCACTCAAGGATGAGTTCTGGATTCGGGCTATGCAAGAGGAGCTGGACCAATTCACCAAGAATGATGTTTGGGATCTTGTTCCACGACTAGAAAATGCTCACGTGACGGGGACCAAGTGGATATTCAAGAACAAGACTGATGAAGCAGGCAACATTATGAGGAATAAAGCTCGACTTATCGCACAAGGGTATACGCAAATTGAAGGTATTGATTTTGATGAGACATTTGCCCCTGTTGCTCGAATTGAGACGGTAAGACTTCTACTTTCTGTTGCTTGTTATATGAAAATTTCGTTGCATCAAATGGACATTAAGAGCGCTTTTTTGAATGGGGTCTTAAGTGAAGAAGTATATGTTGAGCAGCCTAAAGAATTTGTGGATCCTCAAAAACCTGATTTTGTTTTAAAATTGAAAAAGGCACTTTATGGTTTAAAACAAGCTCCTAGAGCTTGGTATGAAAGGCTAACTCAACATTTGCTTTATTTGAACTTTAGACGAGGGGAATTTGATAAAATTTTGTTTCTTCTTAAATCCAACAAGCACATCTTAATTGTCCAAATATATGTAGACGATATTATTTTTGGATCCACTAACGAGCAGATGGTCGAGGAGTTTGTCACTCGAATGTCTGATACGTTCGAAATGAGCATGGAAGGTAACCTCTCGTACTTTCTAGGTTTACAAATTAAATAACTTGATGACGGTATTTTCCTTTCCCAGACTAAATATGCAAAGAACTTAGTCAAAAAGTTTGGGTTAGAGGGTGAAACTGTTAAGAAAACGCCGCTGGGCAAAACTGTAAAGCTGACCAGAGACGATGTTGATAAGGGTGTTGATAACACCATGTACAGGAGTATGATAGGAAGTTTATTGTATTTGACAGCAAGTAGACCAGATATTATGTATAGTGTGTGCTTATGTGCTAGATATCAGTCTAATCCAAAAGAGTCACACTTGAAAGCGGTTAAACGAATTATTAGGTACATTGCTGGTACAACTGAACTATGTGTATGGTACACGAAAAATACTGGTACTGAACTTTTAGGATTCACTGATTCGGATTGGGTTGGAGATGTAGTAGATAGGAAGAGTACTACTGGAGGATGTTTTTTTCTGGGTAATAATCTAATTTCTTGGTACAGCAAAAAGCAAAATTGTATTTCTCTTTCTACAGCTGAAGCCGAGTACATTGCAGCTGGAAGTGCATGCACACAATTACTATGGATGAACCAAATGATTGAAGACTACGGTCTGCACAGTAGTATCTTGACGGTGTTGTGTGACAATTCCAGTGCCATTGACATCTCCAAAAATCCAGTCCAGCACTCTCGAATCAAACACATTGACATAAGGTACCACTTTATTCGAGACCTAGTTGAGAGGAAGATTGTTAGCCTTGAACATATTGGAACTGATAATCAGCTGGCTGACATCTTCACGAAGGCATTAGATTACGAGACCTTCTCTCGTTTGAGAAGAGATCTCGGTATGTGCATTGTCTAACCAATGTTGGTTTGTGATGTTGTGACACCTCTTATCAACATCAGTCACAACATCTGTATTATTTTGCATGCATTTTTCTTTTCTTTTCATACATTATTCTAATGCATTGAGTTTGATTGAAAGTGAAATAAGGTCCTGTGTTGCAATAAAAGTAATGACAAAAAGGACCAACCTCTTCGAAATTAGGTGATTGTGGAACTTGCCCGCAGAAACTGGTTTTCTCCCAGGTCCAAAAACAAGAGGCGTTTAACAGCAATTGCTGAAGATTAAAAGATTTAAATCCCTTCAAGGATGAAGAAAATCTGGACTCAAAATGCTCCAATCTTTAAAATTCGCCTTCTTGAGAGATTTTGACGTAGTCATTAACTTGGGTTAAGGGGTAAGTTTCCATTGACTTCACCTAGGGCAATGTTGGTTTATAATGTTGTTAGTAATAAAAAGCAACATTGGATCAAAACACTGAAATCATAATGTGTTCTATTTTAACCTTTTAGGTCATGATTTTTASGCATCCCGTAGGACATTCATACTTTGTGAAGATGCCATCTTCCTGTGCGTTATGTTCCTTGTGTTTTTGTCTTGCTTGAAATCTCTTAATTTTGTTTTGAATTGAGCTAACCAAGTGTTTCAGTGGAGTTAKAATCGGACGGCTGGACAGGTAATAACGAGGTGAATTTGGTGAGTGAAGATTAACATTGCACAAGATAGGTAAAACTGTGCTGATGGTTCATTAAAATCAGCTTTGTATTTTTCGGCCTATTTTGTAGATTAAGTTGTGCAATTTTTTTAAAAATATATAAAGAGAGATTATGGAAAGAGTTAGTGGGATAACTTGTGTGATCACGTAGCCTAATTCTAGGAGGAGTGGCTTTATTTTTTTTGGGAACAAAAATCGTGTTTTAAAAGACAAAAATCGGCCGGTGATTTTTTTTTGGGTTCTTTCCATATATTTACCTTCTCTTTCCTTGTGGGCAACGGTCATCTTTTGGAAGGATAAAAATCTTATTTGTTTTTTACCGTTGGCTCACAATTGCAAACCCTTTCAGATTAAAACTCCTAGAATCCTTATCCCTCTCAAATTCTCTCGATTATTTTGGTTCTTGGTTGTGTATTTTTGTGAGTTTGTGCAGGATGACCAATTCGCCGCTGCCATCCTCGTCTGTCCCAGAACTGCCTGAAGAGGTTCGTCGCTCCGGCGAACAGATTCTGTTGACATATCCAAAGATGGGTGGTCTTGATATACGTGAAGAGATTGGTGGTGGTAGTTCATCCAACCCACCACTATCAACATCGCAACCTCTATTGCATGCGCCTGATTCTCTCGCTGCAGTGCCTGTTCCATCGCCGGTCGACGCCATGCCGGTTACTCAAGTGTTCCCTGGACAGCCCGGGAACGAGATTGACGTCGATAACCCCCCCGATTTAGCTTTTGTGACTGAGACCTTTGGCCGCGTGGGGAATCCAACTTTGAAGCGGTCTAGGCGTTTGCGCAACATACCGCTCGGCGTTATGCCGCCCGCGGTCCCAAAGAGTAGGGCTGGTCCGCGTCGCCACGTGCCGATTGAACACATGAACCTCCAAGAGGATGTTGTTCTGGAGTCTGATCCCGATGATCATGATTTTGAGCCTACTGCTCCGATTGCCGGAGTTGTGCCGCCGTCTGCTTCTGCTCCCAGTTTGCCGGAGAAGAAGGGGTTTACTCGCCGCAAGCAGCTTGTACGTAAAGCCGACAGGAGACCCGGCCTGACAAAAGACAGTGTCTCTCCCAGCCAGGAAAAGGTCAAAGTCTCTCCCAAGTCATCTGCTACTGAGTACTCTTCACCTCCATATACTGTGCTGGATTTTATCACCGGCGAAGTTACTAGTTCCGCCAAGTCGCCTGCTGATATTCCCCCACCGTCTCAAATTCGTGCTGCATCACCTGAGTTTGATACAGGTCTTTTTGAACATTCCTCTGACTCTTCAATGGATATGCCCTTGAAAGATATTCTAGCTGCATTCAAAAAGGACAAGAAGAAAAAGAAGGCAGCTGCAAAGGATGATGTTGTTAGTCATGTTGGTAGCCCCTTAACAACATTGAGTCGTTCAAAGTCTATCTCGTCCTCCCGCACTGCATCTTTTCCCATTCCATCTCCTACTTCCACGCAGTCCTCCTCGGCTGCATGTGATCACTCCCAGTCCTCATCTGGTACTGCTACTCCTCCACCCGAGATTGAGGACATGGAGCCCTTTTCAGAGAAATTTTTAACCGCTGAGGCTGCTGAGTTGTTTGATATTTACCAAACTCGCCATATGATTGCTGAGAGAAAAGTGCTGATTGATTTGTTTGAGCGCCACAACCTGATAGCCTACCTCCGATTTCACGCTTGTTGAAGAACCAAGGTCTGACGCTTCTCCCAGATGATGTGCTCACTGTTGTTGCGGATTGGTTTGCTTTTCGAGGCCAACACACTACTGGTGCTAGGGTGATCGATTTGCCTTGGCAGGCTCCAGTTCCTGCTAATGTTGATAGTGATGTTGAGAAGGACGATCCCAACATGGTCCGTATTTCTGCGCAGCTCCTGCGTGCGCATGTTGCTTCCATTGACTTGCAGATTTCTAAGCTGCAGGCACTTCGTTACTCACTGTTGGAGGCCCTTTCTCTTTCTGGTCAAAAAGGGGGAGAGGATGTTAACGCGGGGGGAGATAATGCTGATGGAGAAGGTGTTGCTGATGTTGCCGAGAATGAGAATGGAAATGCTGCTGCTGATGCTGAAGATGCTGTTGCTGCCGAAGCCTTGGCAAGCCTTGCTCAAGAGAAAAGGAGTAAGCGAATTCGAGCGCGCAACAAGGCTTTGAAGAAGATGATGAAACTGAGGGAGAAGAAGAAGAGGAAGAAGAGTGGTGAAGGAACTTCGACATCTCCTCGACGGTCAAAGAGGATTCGAAGTCATTAAGTTCCTTTACTCTGTTTGTTTTGTGAGAGCTGGTTATTTTGAACAATGTTGGTTTGTAATGTTGGTTTGAGTGTTAGCAACATTGGGTGTTTTGTTTAGGGGAAGTTTTCTATCTTAGGGGGAATTAGTATTTTTATTTTCATTTGTGTTTGCATCTTAGTGTTTTGTCCAGAAAGGGAAAAGGGGGAGATTGTTGAGGAATTTATTCTTGGCAATAATTCCTATTTTGTTATTTGCCTTTCTTGGGCACAAAATAAGTTAGGAAACTAGATATAGGACAATATTATGTTTCCAAGTTTATGCACAAGACTTTAATTATTTCTAGATTGTGTTTAGGATTTGTTTTTAGGTATTTACCAAGTTTAGGATCTTAGAATTGTCTATTTAAGACATTAGAAATCCTAAAGCTTGGACACACGGTTTTTAGAGGATTGACGCACGAATCTCTTGAAGACGCAAGGCAAGACGCAAGACGACACACAAGAGAAGAAGAACACGAAGAAGAAAACTACTTGGAACCAACATTCGTGAGAAACAAGATCTTTGAAGTTGCGTGACCGACGGAAGAGATCTTGCCATTCCGGCAACAAGTATTTAGTATCAAGTTTCTTGATATTTAGTTTTCATATATTACTTTATATTTTGTATTGAACGTAAAGTGAAAGTAATATATTTTTCGGGTTTGTACACCCAAGTTCACAAGTATTTACTTGTGAACTAAATTTGTTAAATCGTGTTCTAGTTTTTTTTTTAAATTCCACTGCATAAATTTACGTTACTCTGGTTGATGTTGTTAACTGGTGTTGTTAACATTGATTAACAACATCGTGAATCTGAGACTTATTTTTAAAACCATAGACCTTCTAATTTTACATCATGGTCTCGGATAATGGTACCCAGTTCATGGGAGCCAGAATTAGGGCTTGGTGCGCCAAAATGAAAATTCAGCAACACTTCACATCTGTTTACCACCCGCAAGCGAATGGACAAGTTGAAGTGACCAACCGCATCCTTGTCCAGGGAATCAAATCACGCTTAGAAAGATCAGGGGGTAAATGGGTGGAGGATCTAAGCTCAATACTCTGGGCTTACCGTACTAATCCCAAAGAAAGCACAGGTGAAACCCCCTTCAGCTTGGTTTATGGCATGGACGCCGTTATCCCCACAGAGATCAGCCTTGAAACCCACCGCATACAGAATTTTGATGAAAATCAAAACGAAGTACTCGTGCAGGATGCGCTAGATTTAATTGAAGAAAAAAGAGATCGCGCAGCGGTCGGAATGGAGCATGTGAGAGGACGAATTCGGGCGGCTTATAACAAGATAGTCCGTAGGAGATATTCCCGGGTGGGAGACCTGGTATTGCGAAGGGCTGATCTGGGAAGAACCAAGGGGAAGTTGGAGGCCACTTGGAAAGGGCCATTTTGAGTCACAGAGGTCTTGGCTGGCGGTGCTTACAAGTTGGAGGAAATGGATGGGGCTGAGATACCTCGGGCATGGAATATTTCAAATTTACGTAAATTTTATGTGTAATATTTTTCTGTAGAGCTTTATTATATAATGATGCAGGTTCATTCTTATTGGCCAATTAATTGATCTCTCTGAAGCCAGGATTGGCTAAGGACGGATACTCCCATTTTCCTGACCTGGTTGTCAGTTTAAGCCAGGATTGGCTAAGGGCGGATGCCCCATTTTTCTGACCTGATTGTTAGTTTAAGACAGGATTGGCTAAGGACGGATACCCTATTTTCCTGACCTGATTGTCAGTTTAAGCCAGGATTGGCTAAGGGCGGATGCCCCATTTTCCTGACCTGATTGTCAGTTTAAGCCAGGATTGGCTAAGGGCGGTGTTTTGCATGTAATTGTGGTGTTTTTCTCGTGTTTTTAATTAGGAATCATATGTTGATTTTAGTAGTTTTTGAGTCGAGTTTTATTAGGTTTTGCGTTTGTTTTCTCGTTTTGTTTTTTTTCGATTTAATAATTAATATGGTTATTTTAATCTTAGTTAATTAATTTTATGTTTAAATTAGGTATTTTGAAGTATTCTAGACTGGATATGGTCGAGTATGGGCTTACGAGTGGAGTTGTAGCAGAATCGGGGCTCGATTTGAAATATTATGGCTGACACTGGGTACGTGATACGACACTGGGTTACCCAGTGTCCGCACAGTGCCTGCCCACGCCTGCCAAACCTGCTGAGACTCAGCGCCAAGCACTTCCGAGCACTGTCGATTGACTACCGAGCGCTGTCGATCGACTAACTAGTGCTGTCGATCGACTGCCGAGAGCTGCATCGACTGCTCGGTAGTTTGTTTCCACCCACGCCGGTCCTGCCAAGAGCAGTCGATCGACTGCCGAGCCAGTCGATCGACTGCGCGCCATGCTGCCGAGCTCCCGCCTGCACGCTGCTGAGACGCTCGGCCATGTCCGCACATGTCCGTCGAGGGCTGCCGACAGCGACCGAGCCAGCACGCCCAGCTCCAAGCCACTTTGCAAATTTGCCGAGCCAATCGAGCCCAACTCGACCCAAATGGTCTATTTTGACCATTTTGGGTCAAATTTGGTCAATACATGGAAATCCAAGCTCATATGGCATAATTGACCCATTTACCCCTATTTAACTTGTATAAATAGAACCTCTCTTTCATTTTGTATAACACCTCTCATTTTCTCCCAACCCAAGCATGGGTTTGGGATTAAAAATCCTCTCTTTAGTTTTTTAAGATCTAATTTCTCTCTCTTAGGTTTTAAATTCAATTTCAAGCTTTGATGTAATTTATTTTCTAGATTTAGATTTACTTTCATACTTGGCCTTGGGTTTGTAAGCCTAAGAAGAATCCAAATACTCCTTTGGATTATTACTTTTATGAAATTTAATTCAAGCTTGATACTCTTCCTTTAATTCAAGTAAGTTTCCTTTCAATTTCATGTTTTATGCTTTATTTCTATGCTTGTTCTTCATTTCCATGCTTTGTTCTTCATTTTATGTTTTTAGCCTTATCACCTTGAATTCATAATGAAACTTATGAGTTGGCTATGGAATCTAGATGAGTGACACATCTAGATCATAGATCGGCTCTTGGATCGTCTTGATTTCAAGTTTTTCCTATGCTTTATTTTGGGTTTTTATTTTCATGCATAGTTTTAGGTTAAATCTTAGATCTAGGATTTGTTACTTGTTATTTTCCTGAAAATTTTGAACTTTCTAGTCAACTTTCCTTTCTCTTTACATCCATGCTTTCAATTTTTTCTAATTTGATTTACTTGAGTTTTTATGCATAGTTGTACCTTGTGCATGCATGCTTGTACTTGGTGAAACAATGCTTGTTTTTACTTGTTTTCATTAATTGCTTGCATTTTCATGTTAAGGTATCCGACGAGGCATCCGACCAACTTTCACTTTCAATTCCTAGGATAATTAGCTATTTTATTTGCTTTATTTTTATTTTCCTTTTATTTTCCAAGTTTGAAACACTTTGATTCCTTCAATTGGAATCGAATTCCGATAATACCAAGTGTTTCAGCCCAAAAAATGGCCAACGTTGAGAACACCTGGAACCTTGAACACCCGCCTAATCTGCACCACAAACACAAGTTAGAAAGGACCACCGGTGGTTTTTCGGTGGAAACCTCTCCGATGCTTAAATCAGTAAACGTTTGAGGTGTTTTTCAGAAAGAAAGTAGGAATTCTCAAGAGAATGACATACCTCTCTCAGCCTTGAGGCTGAGATATTTATAGTTTTCCCAGTGGGGACCCCAGCCGGGATCTCAGGAGCACATGCCGCGAATCACGGGCCGTTACGCAATAATTCTGACAAGTGGTCCCACTTGTCTCTCCTTCTTAGGCGGTTCAGGGGGTCAGGTCTTGCTTAACCGAGGAGGCCAGATCTGCATAATATTCCGGTTATCGAGACCTATATGCGAGGGCCAGCTCGGGAAGGGTCCTGGCTATAATGACTTCTCACTGATAACTCTTCCGAGCTTGACCAGACCTTCCTAGGGGTCGTTCCAGCCTCATTGGGGCCTCCTTATCCGCTTCTCTTATCCCAGCTATCTCAGCTCAGCTCTCCCGTCGCTAAGACTCGCAGACCTGATCTGTCCCGGGCCAGTTAACTAGGAAGGTTTCTCCCTTTCCGGATCTCATCCGTCCTGGAGAGGTACCAGGTCTGATTAGAGCAGGGATCGAATCTAAACCACCAGCGGTTCAGATCTATTTGGGTTTTACTTGCCTTTCTTCCAAGACAGGTCTATCCCAACAAGGTCTGCCCAAATGGTGGGGTAGAGCTGTGAGGGATTTATTTTTGACAAAAAGAAGGGGGAGGTCCCACTCCCTTTAGTGCTTCTCGTACTGATGCATATCCCGAGAAATCCGCCTGACAACCAGACCCAAATTATTGGCATTAGTGGTTTCATTCTGCTTCCCCAAACGGTCCTTATTCCCACACGTCTTTTCCATAACTGACAACTTGGTGGCATGTGATTTGACCTAGGGCGGCTAACGCTCCAGCTCACCACGTAAAGTACTGTTCGCATTAAATGCGGGGATCCCACCGAATCCCACCCTCCTCGATTTCTGATTTTCAAATTTATCAACTTTCTTTTTGTCCCTCCATATTCCTTTTTTCCATTCACATTTCAAATTCTATTTTCCCAGCGTCCCGAATTCTCTCCTTCTCCAAAATTCCGGCGACTTTTACAACTCCGCTCCACTTCCGTCCAGCTTTCACTATCTTATAACCAAGTACTCTCTCATCCCCCTTTTAATCATGTCAGTAGTTTCTCCTCAATCTGATTCCACCGAGGGGAGTTCGTCCGCCGCGCAGGAGAACTCTACCTCTACCGTACATTTCTCTTCTTCAGAGTCGCCTCCGGCGGCTTCTCAGGAGGAACTTCCGGTAACCTTCTTAGGGAGACCCCCAGTAGTTCCTCCGAATCCCCCTTTCGACAATATCTCTTCCATAGTTAGTAATCAAACCTTATGAGACATCCGAGCCACCTTTAATATTACCAATGATTTTATCTTTACCAGTCCGTCACCGGACGAGAGAGCTTCTGCTCCCCCGCTGCAACACTTAACCTTCTACGTGGATCAGTTCCATGCCGGCTTAAGTCTCCTCGTCCACCCTTTTATCCTTGTTGTTTCCCGGATGTACCAGATTCTGGTACATCAGTTTCTTCCAAATGCTTTCCGGGTAATGGCGGGTTTTCATCTGGCGGCCCAATACTCTGGAATAACCCCCACAGCCCAACTCTTTCACTCTCTCTTTTTAGCTAAGAGTTCTTCGGGCTTTTTCTATCTCTCTGCCAGACCAGACGTTCATTTCTTGTTTGGTCTGCCTACATCCCACAAGGCCTGGAGGAAGAAGTTCTTCTTCGTCCAGTGTTCTGGAGATTGGGGTTTTTCTCCTGTCTCCATCGAGCTCTTGCCGCAGCAGGCCTCCCTACCTCGGGGTGAGAGGCCCCCATACGTAGCCCAAAAAATAGCAACCCTCAACTCCAAACCCATGGACATCACTAAAGTCCTCAAACCTGACCTCCTAACCTTCTTCATAACCCAACAACAAAGTGGTCCTCTGCCAGATCGCATTGGTATTATTTCCTGCTGATTATTCGTCTATCCTTGTAACTTCATCATTAATGAGTACTAACAGCTCTATCTTCCTGTTCCAGTAAATATGTTGAAGGCGCGCTTGGAAGCCAAGGCAGATAAAGCCACCAGGGCTGGTCAAAAGAGCCCGCTGGGAGAACCCTCCAGAGCTTTTCCCACCTCGGAGGAGGTTACCTTGGTAGCACTCCGTTCAGATCCAGCCCAGGGGCAGACCCAGGCAACTCCTGTTACTGTCCTTCCCACTGGGACGGTGAGGAAGAATCCAGAGCCGGCAAGGAGAGCTGCGCCTGAGTCGGGAGCCCCAATCCAAGTGATGCCGTTCTCTGAAGATCCTGGGGAAGAGCAGCTGCAGAGGCAAAAGAGAAAGTGGTCTGAGCCAGAAGTCATTCCTGAGGTAATCCCTCAGGCTTTCCAGGTCCCCTCCAACCCTAACCAGAGCTTCTTCAACAGGTCTGTCATGAACTACCCAGGTGAAGTAGCTAGGAAGTTCATGATGGGCTTAGCTCCTCCCGCTGATCGCCGGACCACGGACAAGATGTCTGATCCTGAATTGGTGGAGTCCTTCTGCCGGTCCGAGGCACAGGTAAAGCACTTACCACATGTCCCTTCCTTATCCCTTTTTCACAAGTTTTGGCTAACTTTCCTCTGCTCTACCTCCTTAGACGGTGGTGTTTAGAGCTTCTCTGCTAGCCCGAACGCGTATTTCTTTACTGCAAATGGATCTGAAAGCGGAGATTGAGCTCTTGAAGAAACAGAGGAAGGAGCTGTTGGTCAAGCATCATGGTCTTGACGGCGAGGTGGAGATGCTCAAAGCAGAGCTGGCTACAGTTAAGGAGGAGCTAGCGGAGTCAAAGACGGCGCAACAGGAGGCGGAGGGCAGGGCCCGTGCTCAGGCTATCTTGAACGAGGAAGAGCTCAAAAAGCTCAAGGAGAAAGCCAAGAAGGCCAGGGCTGAAGGCGAGTCTGATGGAGAAGTCAAAGGTCTCACGGAAGGATAGGCAAAAGGGAGGCTCGAGTTCCTGAACTCTGAAGAAGGTCTGCGCCTGATCCAATTAACTCGAGCTACCACACGCCAGGCCTTCCTAGGATCGGTTGAGATTTATGACCTGCTGGTTCCCGAGGCGGAGGCATTCTTCCTTCTCGGCGTGGATGCTCATGCCAAATAGATATTCGAGAATCCTTCTCTGCCTTTTGACCGTGCTGCCCCCATCACTGGCACGTCCGAGCCTACCTCCTTCACCGATGTTGTCGAAGACGACCGCCTCCATCTGCTGGACGATCTGACTTTTGCTGACCACATTCGCCAGACTTTCTTTTCCTCTTCCTCGGCGTCTTCTCCTCCCCCCAACCCAACGCTGGCGATGGTGGTGGACAATTCCCCAACCTTCGCCAACTTGGGTGATTTGGAAGAGTCTACGCAGTTCGCAAAAGACTTTGCTGAGGTGTCTCAAGTTCCAGATCAGGCGTGAGGAAGAGCGGGGTCAGCCAATCTGCAGTGTAGCTCGTGCTGCCCGGGAAGCCTGTCTGCTTAATTCTCCTTCTTATGTCTTCTTAGAGACAGATCTGTAGTTGTGGCCTGTGTGGCTGATCTGTTCTGTTTTTTTTTTATCAAAATATCTTTGTACTGAACTATCTTTGATCAATAATAAATGTGTTTGTCTTATTGCGACCTTTGGCCTTCTAGGGTTTCCTGGATTTCCGGAAACCCTAGTACTTTTATTCCTTGGCACGTGCTTGTCTTCTTTATAAATACGTATATGCATGCTTCATTTCTTCATCGTTCATCTGAAAAAATGTCTTCTTCTCCTTTTCTTGAAGAACTCAATACTGTGAAGAGAAAAAACATCTCACTGATTGTGGAAAAATTCAAGCTTTCCGATCAACTGGTCTTGCTCAAGGAAAAAATCGGCTATCTTTATCGCCTTCTGGAGAGAAAGAGGCAAAAGAAGCGTCACTATAAAAGAGAATGGGCCGAGCTCCGAGAAGTCAATCGGCAGCTGCAAGAAGAGAAGGCGGATTTGGTCGAATCGGTGAATCGCCTGACCGTTGTCGCTGGCGAGGCTCATGCTCTTGCCGAGCGGTCTGGTAAGCATCACCGCTGTCTTCATGAGACAGAGCGTGAGCTTTGGCGTGTTCGCCGAGCTTTGGCCTCAGATCGGAGGTCTTCACCCAGATAAATGTTCTGGTTTTTATCTCTTTTGTTTCCTGCAATTTATTGTAATCAAAGTTGCCAACCTTCCTGGAAGGTGTGTGCAACCTGCTTTTTGTATTTTCCAGCAGTTAATGAGATATATGAATTTTATGTTTATCATTCGTGTTTTCTCAGTTTTGCTCAAATAAACTTTGAATTGGTTTTTTGCGTGCTCAAGTCATTCAACTTATACTTATATCAGCGTTAGCAATTCAGACCTTACCTCATAAGGTTTCATTCTTTGCTCATGTACTCTAGCTGACAATCTGGTCAGGTAAATCGGGGCATTCGCCTTTAGCCCATCTTGACTTGAGCTGACAATCAGGTCAGAAAAATCATGGGCAGCCGCCATAGCAAATCCCATCTTTAAAATGACAATCAGGTCAGGTAGAATCGAGGACATCCGTCCTTAGCCAATCCTTCTTAAACTGACAATCAGGCCAGGAAAAATTGAGGACACCCGTCCTTAGCCTATCCTGGCTTAAACTGACAATCAGGTCAGGAAAAATTGAGGACTTCCGTCCTTAGCCAATCCTGGCTTAAACTGACAATCAGGTCAGGAAAAATCGAGGACATCCGTCCTTAGCCAATCCTGGCTTTAAACTGACAATCAGGTCAGGAAAAATTGAGGACTTCCGTCCTTAGCCAATCCTGGCTTAAACTGACAATCAGGTCAGGAAAAATTGAGGACATCCTTCCTTAGACAATCCTGGCTTAAACTGACAATGAGGTCAGGAAAAATTGAGGACATCCGTCCTTAGCCAATCCTGGCTTAAACACGTACTCAAGCTTTTGATGCGCAAGGAAAAACCTGCAATTTTATTCAACCAAATAAATAAAAGTAAAAAAATTACAATCATGTGTAAAATTTTCGTAAATTGTAATATTCCAAGCACGGGGGATCGCTGTCCCATCCAGATCTTCCAGCTTATAAGCTCCTCCAGCTAGAACCTGGGTGATTCGGAGAGGTCCCTGCCATGCAGCATCCAGCTTTCCCTTGGCTTTTCCTAAATCAGATCTTTTCAAAACCAGATCTCCCACCTGAAACTGTCTTTTTACAACGGATATGTCATATATCGCCTTTATTCGCCCCTTGACGTGTGCCATTCTAGTGGCTGCTCTATCTCTTCTCTCCTCAATCAAGTCCAGAGCGTCCTGTATCAATAACTCATTTTGCTCTTCAGCAAAGTTTTGAATTCGATGAGTTTCTATGCTAATCTCAGCAGGCACCACAGCGTCCATACCATAGACCAGACTAAAGGGCGTCTCCGCTGTGCTTTCCTTAGGATTAGTTCCGTAAGCCCATGGAATTGTAGTCAACTCTTCCACCCATCTTCCCCCAGCTCTTTCCAATCTGGTTTTGATCCCTTGTACTAGTATACAATTGGTAACCTCTACCTGACCATTAGCTTGAGGGTGGTAAACAGAAGTGAAGTGCTGGTCAATTCTCATTTTTGCACACCAAGCTCTGATTCTGGCACCCATAAACTGGGTATCATTATCTGAAACCAGGATTCTAGGGACACCAAATCTGCAAATGACATTCTTCCACAAGAACTTCAAGACAGCGTCTTGTGTAATTTTCGCCAATGCTTCAGCCTCTACCCACTTGCTAAAGTAGTCGATCGTGACTATTAAAAATTTCTTTTGGGCAGGGGCCATGGGGAAGGGGCCAACTAAATCGATCCCCCACTTGGCGAATGGACAAGGAGAGCTCATTGTCATGAGTTCTTCTGCAGGCCTGTGTATCAGTGATGAATTCTTTTGACATTTTCCGCATTTTCGTACAAAATCCTCTGCCTCTTTTCGTAGGCCTGGCCAGAAATATCCCGCCCGTAAGATCTTGGTTGACAGAGCTCTGGCTCCCATATGGTTGCCACAACACCCCTCATGGATTTCTATAAGTACCAGAGCTCCTTCTGCCTGGCCCAGGCATCTTAAAAGAGGTTGGCCAAATCCTCGCTTGAACAGCTCTCCTTTGATTAGGCAAAATCTGGCAGCCCTGGTTCGTATCTTTGCCGCTTCCTTCCTATCCTCTGGCAAGACCCATTGCTCTAGATATATCTTTATAGAGGAGCGCCAATCCTCTCCCTCAATAATCGTGCACACCTGCTCAGTCCCAAACTTTCCGTCCGCGTTTAATAGAGTAATCACCCTTTCCTGACAATCGGTAGCTGAGCTAGCTATCTTCACCAAGAAATCAGCTCTTTCCTCTCTAGGAATTTGGAGGACCGTTAAGCCTTTCATACTTCTGGCGAGTTCTCTAAACTTAGCCAAATATTTTTGCATATTCTCCTCCCTTGTCTCAAACTCTCCACTGATTTGCTTGCAAACAAGCTGAGAGTCCACCTTAGCGCACACCTGCTCTGCGCCCAGGTCTTTCGCCATCTGAATCCCTCTTAAAAGGGCCTCATACTCGGCAGCATTATTGGAGAATGTTGTATTCAACCGGACGGCGAACTCAGTGGACACGCCTGCTGGATCCATGAGGACGACTCCAGCCCCACAGCCGTGGTTGCAGACAGAGCCATCCGTGAAAACTGTCCATTCCTTCAGCTCATCAGAAGGACTGGTCATTTCTTGCATGAAATCAGCTAAGGCCTGAGCCTTGATTGCTGTTCTGGCTTCGAATGTGATATCGAATTCGCTGAGCTCTATTATCCATTTGACCAGCCTTCCTGATGCTTCTGGTTTGTCCATTATGGCTTTCAATGGGAGGTTAGTTCGCACAACTATGCTGTAAGAAAGAAAGTACGAGCAGTTCCAACCAGAGTTAGCATCGCCCTCTCTACCTCCACATATCTGACCTCTGCCGCATGCAAGACCTTGCTCCAAAAGTAGACCGGTCTCTGTATTTACCTTCCTCCCTAATCAAGACAGAGCTGACCGCCTGCTGTCCAACGGATAAATACAAGAGTAGGGGCTCTCCTTGAACGGGTTTTGTGAGCAAGGTCATGCCAGCCAAATGCTCCTTCAACAATCTAAATGCCTCTTCACACTCATCGCTCCATTGAAATTTAGCTTTCTTCCGCAAGGCCTGGAAAAAAGGCAAGCTCTTCTCTGCAGATCTGGATACAAACCTACTCAGGGCATTGATCCGTCCTGCCAAGCATTGCATTTCTTTCACGTTTTTGGGTGCTTGCATTTCCATGATGGCCCTTATCTTCTCGGGGTTAGCCTCGATACCCTTTTTTGTGACCATGTAACCCAGGAATTTTCCAGCTCTGACCCCAAACGCGCATTTCTTAGGGTTAAGCTTCATCCTGTATTTTTGTAGGGTATCGAAGGTTTCCCTCAAGTCGTCCACATGCGATATTGCTTTCATGCTCTTGACTAGCATATCGTCTACATAAACCTCCATATTTCGGCCGAGCTGGCTTTTGAACATTTTGTCTACCAACCGTTGGTATGTAGCAACCGCATTTTTAAGGCCAAAAGGCATGACCACATAGTAATACGTCCCCTTTGGGGTTATAAGTCTAACACGTTTCCAGTCCTCTTTTGCTAGCCTGATCTGGTGACACCCTTGCGAGGCATCCATCATGCTCAGGAGCTCACAACCAGAGGTGGAATCGACGAGCTGATCAATCCTTGGCAAGGGATAGTGGTCCTTCGGACAGGCGCGGTTTAAATCTCGGAAATCTATGCACATCCGCCAATCATCTGTCTTTGGGACCAACACCGCGTTGGAAAGCCATTCTGGAAATTGTATTTCCTGGATATGTCCCGCCTTCAAGAGCTTATCCACCTCTGCCTCTATAATGGCTTCCTTCTCTGGCCCAAAATTACGCTTTTTCTGCTTGACTGGCTTCATGTCCGGGCTGATATTGAGGCGGTGTTCAGTGACCTCTGGGTCGATACCCACCAGGTCTTGGGGGGACCAAGCGAAAACATCTGCGCTTTTTCTCGACAGCGTCACCAAGTCTGTCAAGACTTCCGGGCTAAGCGTCGCTCCCACACGGAGAACTCGACTCTCATCGCCTGGGACAACCTCCACCAGCATCAACCCCTCCTCTCTTCTCGCCAGATCTTGCCGTCGCTACTCTACCCGCACCCTTTTACTCAACCTCTCTTCCTCACTATTCCGCCGAACACACTCAACATACGTCTGACGTGACGCATATTAATCCCCTCTCACCTCGCCAGTTCCATCCTCAGTGGGAAATTTTATCTTCATGTGAAAAACTGAGATTACAGCTTGGAACTGACTTAGGGAAGGTTGGCCAAGCATGACATTGTAGGAGGACGGCGCATCTACCACCAAGAAATGTACCATCCTGGTTACGTGATATGGCTCTTATCCTAAAGTTACAAGGAGCCTAACCGCTCCTAATGACTTCAGGGCACCCCCTGCAAACCCTACCAGGGAGGTAGTCACCTCCTCGAGCTCGACGTCCAGCTTCAGCTTTTTAAAGCAATCAAAGAACAGGATGTCAGCGGACTCCCTGTATCCACAAAAATTCTGCGCACATTATAGTTGGCAATAGTAGCCGTTATGACTAAAGCGTCCATGTGCGGGGCTAGGATGCCATCACAATCCTCCGAACCAAAGCAGATGTTTGGTGCAGATGCCAAGTGTCCAACCTCTCGAGACGTCCTGACCAAGTCCTTAGCAGCTCGGACATAATTATGCTGGGTTCTCTTAGAGTGCTCATCCATCTCTCCACATGTAATCATTTGTATTTCTCCGTGGATGACCTGAGCTTGGTCATATATTCTTCCTCCAGTTCGCACCCTATCCTGATCTCCCTTGCTCTGCTGAGATCGGTCATAACTCTTATTGCCAGGCCTGGCTTCTTCTCTTCTCATGCGTACGTACTCCTTCAGGTGCCCGGCCTGGACCATCCTTTCTAACTCATCTTTCAGATGTGTGCACTGGTCGGTATCATGCCCATACTCATTATGGAAACGGTAGAAGCGATCGGACCTTTCCTTCCTAGGCCTCTGCGAGGAGGTCTTGGGCCACTTCAGGTCTGGGTGCTTCTCGATTGCCTGTAGAATCTCACCCTGCGGGTTTGCCAAAGGGGTATACCTGTCAAAGCGAGGTCTTCCTCTGGACAGTTCTGGCCTTGGATTTTTTATGGCTCCTCTATCTTCACAATCATATCTTTCCCTCTTCTTTTCTCCCTCATCCTTGATCTTCAAAGCCTCTTCTAGGTGAATATACTTCTCTGCTCGTTCCAGGAGCTCTCCAAACTTCAGGGCTGGTTTGACAACCAGTGATTGGAAGAATTCACCTCTCCTCAGACCCTGCGCCAGGGCATTCACCAACAGTTCCTCCGTCGCGGAAGGTACCTCCATCTTAGCATTAGTGAAGCGATTAATGTAGGCACGCAGACTCTCCCCCTCCTTCTTCTTAAGGCTAAACAGTTCTAGAGGCATCTTCTGGTACTTCCTGCAGCTGGTAAACTGGTGCAGGAAGGCCGAACTAAACTCATCAAAATTACTAATAGAACGAGGCGGCAACTGGCTAAACCAGAGCTGTGCCGACTTGGTAAAAGTCATTGGGAAGACCCGGCACATAACAGCGTCCGAAAATTTATGCAGAGCTGCTGCGATCTCGAAGCGACTGAGATGGTCCCACGGATCCGTGGTTCCATTATACTCAAAGCCCAAGGAGCGATATGAAGCTGGTACGTCGTCACACATGACCTACTCAGTGAAAGGGGTGCCCCGCCGTGCTGGCACGGCACCAGTACTCGTTAGTTTCCTCTTCAATTCCCGCACCTCTTTTTGCAAACTCTGCATCTGTTCAGCCAGACCTGGATTAGTCTGGCTTGAGGTTTCACCATCGGAAGTGGAGAGGAGCTCCTCTCTATCCTGAAGAGGAGTCCGATCCACGCGCTGGTTGCGAAGTGGCTCGGTGTCCGCCACCGGGATCGTCCGATCTGGCCGCGCACCAGGCGGTGGCATCGAAACCTCAGCAAATTGTTTCTCAACTGCCGCCTCCACGGCCTTGCCGATTAGCTTCGATAACTGCCTGAGCAAGGCATCATTCAGCAAGCCGCCAGCAACAGGCGTTGGTCCGCCAGAGGAGGGTGGAGCGGCGCCCGTTGCAACCCCCGCTGATGGTTTGGCTCCATCAGGCCTTGCCTGGGATATCTCTGCCGATCGCGGAACCCCAAGGCGTGGCGGGGATGGGTGTTTCACCAAGTTCCCCCACTAAGTTTCTTCGTAATCCGTCAGAAGCCATGGAAAAGGAGCTCACGTCTTAGCCCAGATTTCCCACAGACGGCGCCAATTGTTTCAGCCCAAAAAATGGCCAACGTTGAGAACACCTGGAACCTTGAACACCTGCATAATCTGCACCACAAACACAAGTTAGAAAGGACCACCGGTGGTTTTCCGGTGGAAACCTCTCTGATGCTTAAGTCAGTAAGCGTTTGAGGTGTTTTTCAGAAAGAAAGCAGGAATGCTCAAGAGAATGACATACCTCTCTCAGCCTTGAGGCTGAGATATTTATAGTTTTCCCAGTGGGGACCCCAGCCGGGATCTCAGGAGCACATGCCGCGAATCACGAGCCGTTACGCAACAATTTCTGACAAGTGGTCCCACTTGTCTCTCCTTCTTAGGCGGTTCAGGGGGTCAGGTCTTGCTTAACCGAGGAGGCCAGATCTGCATAATATTCCGTTTATCGAGACCTATATGCGAGGGCCAGCTTGGGAAGGGTCCTGGCTATAATGACTTCTCACTGATAGCTCTTCCGAGCTCGACCAGACCTTCATAGGGGTCGTTCCAGCCTCATTGGGGCCTCCTTATCCGCTTCTCTTATCCCAGCTATCTCAGCTCAACCATCCCGTCGCTAAGACTTGCAGACCTGATTTGTCCCGGGCCAGTTAACTAGGAAGGTTTCTCCCTTTCCGGATCTCATCCGTCCTGGAGAGGTACCAGGTCTGATTGGAGCAGGGATCGAATCTAAACCACCAGCGGTTCAGATCTGTTTGGGTTTTACTTGCCTTTATTCCAAGACAAGTCTACCCCAACCAGGTATGCCCATCTCAGGCCTAATCACCAAGCCAAGAACTCGTTGATTCATTTCAACACCACGAAAACTCTTCTAACAAAATGGCGCTGTTGCTGGGGATATTAAAACTCTTCTAACAGGCGGATGCCCCATCTTCCTGACCTGATTATTATTTTAAGCCAAGATTGGCTAAGGGCGGATGCCCCATTTTCCTGACCTGATTGTCAGTTTAAGCCAGGATTGTCTAAGGGTGGATGTCCCATTTTCCTGACCTGATTGTCAGTTTAAGCCAGGATTGTCTAAGGGTGGATGTCCCATTTTCCTGACCTGATTGTCAGTTTAAGCCAAGATTGGCTAAGGGTGGATGCCCCCATTTTCCTGACCTGGTTGTCAGTTTAAGCCAAGATTGGCTAAGGGCGGATGCCCCATTTTCCTGACCTGATTGTCAGTTTAAGCCAGGATTGTCTAAGGGTGGATGCCCCATTTTCCTGACCTGATTGTCAGTTTAAGCCAGGATTGGCTAAGGTCGGATGCCCCATTTTCCTGACCTAATTGTCAGTATTAATTCAGTATTGGCTAAGGGCGGATGCCCATGAAAATTCCTGACCTGATTGTCAGATGAAGCCAGGATTGGCTAAGGGCGGATGCCCATGAAAATTCATGAAAATTCCTGACCTGATTGTCAGATGAAGCCAGGATTGGCTAGGGGCGGATGCCCACGAAAGTGTCTGACCTGATTATCAGCCTAAGTCAGGAGTGGCTAAGGGCGGATGAAGTTATAGTTTTAGTGGTGTTGAAAATATTTCAACGAGTTCATGGCTTGTTATTATCGGCAATCGATTCAATTGTAAGTTTCAAGGTGTTTCAAGCTTTGAAAAATAAGAGGAAAATGAAAATAAAGTAATTAAAATATCTAAACTACACTAGGAATTGAAAGTCCAAAGAAAATGCATTGTTTCACCATGTACTACCATGCATGCACAAGGTACAACCATGCTTGAAAACTCAAATAATGAAAATTGACAAAAATTTAAAGCATCAAAGTAAAGAGCAATGAAAGTTGACGTAAAAGTTTAAATCTTGAAGGAAAATAACAAGAAATGAAGAGTAGATCTAAGATTCACTATAAAACTATGCATGGAAATTTAATTCATAATAAAGAAATGGAAAAACTCAAAATCATGACGATCAAGGACCCGATCTATAGCCTAGATGTGTCACTCAACTAAAATCCTTAGTCAATTCACAAGTTTCACCATGAAGTCAAGGTGCTAAGAGAAAAGGCATAACATGAAGAACAAGCATGGAAATGAAGAACAAAGCTTGAAATTAAAAGGAAAGCTTACTAAAATTAAATGGAGAATCCCAAAGCTTGAGTTAAAATGAAAGTGCTAATCCAAAGGAGTATTTGGATTCATCTTGAGCTTACAAACCCAAGGAATGCTTGAAGATTAAATCTAAAACCTAAGAGAGAGAAAGTAGATCTAGAGAAAATGAAGAGAAAATTAATCCCAAGGCTCATGCAAGAGTTGGGGAATGAGTGAATTCTTTCCTCAAGTCAATTGGAGGGTTTATATAGTTATTAGTAGGGGAAAAAACATCTAAAAAAAACTCAAAATCGCCGAACTCCCAGCATCGCAGTCGATCGACTGACAAAGCAGTCGATCGACTGCCCATCCTCGAACAGCCACTCTCTATCCAGCAGTCGATAGACATAAATAAAGTCGATAGACTGCCAAAGATACGGAATCAGCCAACAATGTCTTCATATGAAATGTATCCCTTCCTCTTGGATATCATCTGGATTTTGATTTGTGTCATTTGGAATTTTACTCCGAGAGTTATGGGCTCCGAACCAAAACCTGACACAAGCGAGGCGATGACAAACTGTCTCCACTTAAAGATGCTTTTTACCATTCTTAGACTCAAAATCTGGAATTGTTGTAAACAAAAAAGTTTTAGGCAATTATCTCAGCTTTCCAATGGTATAAGGTGGAGTCAAATGGCACAAGTGGTTTTAGATTTTTGCTTGTATTACGACAACTGAGACATCCACCGAGCGAATATAATCCTTTAAGCCGCCTACAAAACAAGAACTTAAACTTAAAAACCCAAAAATAGCACAAACACCTCACACTTTTTACACTTAAAACCAAAAGGAAACTAAAACGAGAAAAGTCCTAAAACCTAACGAGAAACGACTCAAAACTACTAGACACGACGCTAAAACCTAACTAAAGATACGAGGAAAAACACAACAATTACATGCAAAACAGCGGATGCCCATGAAAACGGTGGACTTGATTGTCAGTTTTACTCCAGATCTGGCCAAAGGCAGAAGCCCCAATTTTCCATACCTGGCGGTAAGTTCAAAAGCCAGGATTGGCTAAATCTGAAAGCTCTAATTCGCTTGATTTGATTGAATAGATAAAACAGGAATTAGCTAAAGACTAGCTAAAATTCTTGAAGAAGATACTCTTGCATTCATCACAAAATTCTAGCAATACAAAGGAAAATTGCACACGCCTTCTACGAATACTGGCAAAATTGATTACAAAAGTGCAGAAAATAAACAGAAGAATAAAAATCCAAAAAGGCCCAGAAACATTTATCCATGACAGGCAGAAGCCCTCCGATCAGAATCCAGAACTCAGCGAACACGCCACAGTTCACGCTCGGTCTCATGATAGCACTGGCGATACTTATTGGCCCGCTCAGAGATGGTATGAGCCTCGCCGGCGGCAACCGTCAACTGGTTTACTGATTCTGTCAAATCAGCCTTCTCCTCCTGCAGTTGACGGTTCAGTTGGCGGAGCTCGGCCCACTCTCGCTTGTAGTGGCGCTTTTTCTGCCTTTTCCTCTCCAGAAGCCGGCACATGTAGCTGATTTTCTTTCGGAGAGTAGATAGTTTGCCTGAGAGTTTGAAATTTTTGACAAACACAGAAAGATTTTTTTCGTTTCACAGTGTCAAGTTCTCAAGCAAGGAAGGAGAGGCCATGGTGGAAATTGAAAGATAACAAATCATAAGTGCACATATATAAAGAAAAAAGAGGCACGTGCCAAGGAATTAAAAGTACTAGGGTTTCCAGAAAACTGGGAAACCCTAGAATCCCAAGAGTCACTACAAGGCAAAAACATTTAATATCATTAAAGATTGTTCAACGTACAAATCCAGAAGAAAATAAAAGCAGACCAGCCACATAGGCAAAACAACAGGTCTGAACAAAGAAAGTAAAAGGAGCTACTCCAGATCTAGATCCCAGCATCCAGCTCTTTGGCAAGCTGCTCCACCGCCTCCTCTGCTAGGGCACCCGACGAAGCCCCACCCGGCAGCTCACCCAGACCTGCGAAGGTGGGGGGAAGGAGAAGAGGCAGGAAGAGCTAAGGTGAGAGCCTGGTCTGGTAGAGGCTGCTCTGGTGCAGGAGAGTGAAGAATGGAGAGGTCGTGCTAGGCAAACTCAGTTGCCCCGATGGTATGCAGGCGATCTCGCTCTTGAGCAAAAGTGAAAGAGGTGGGCTCGGGGGGAGTCTTCAGGGGCATCTCTCGATCAAAAGGAACCCCGGGATGGCCTGAGTCCCACTTGGCCTGCTCATCCAGGGCAAAGTAATAGTAACCCATTGCCTCTGGAACGAGAAATGAGTAGAGCCCCTTGGACCCCAGGAAAGCTTTCTGGGCCTCCTCTCTAGTGAACTGGACTAATTTCAAACCCTTTTCAGAGTTTAAAAATTCAGTCTCCCATCCTTCTCTAGCTTTCGCCAGGGCTTCGTCAGCTAGGCTCCTCGCCTCGGCCAGAGCCTCATCCCGTGCTTCAGAACAGGCCATCTCCACCACCTTGGCTTCGGCCTTCTTCACCTCGGCCAACTCGTCCCTTAGCTTTTTCAGCTCAGCCCCTCGCTCCTTAGCCAGAGCACGAAAACGCTGCTCCTTCTCGCGTATCTCCTTGTTCTCCTTGATCACGTCAAACTGTATCATAGATCTTGTGGCTCAAGTGGCTAGGACAACCCTCTTGGCCTCAGCCTAATTATAAAAGGAGGGATTAATACACAAACAGAAGATAAAAGAGGGAGAAGAAAGAGAAGGAAGAATTTACCCGAGCCTCATCCTGGAACCACGACTCCAGAAGCTTGCGGTCACTCATCATCTCCAGGACCTACAAGTATGCGGATGAACATTGCCCACGCACATGCCGAAGCGCCACATCTCCTGAGCAATTCAGAACTGAAGTATTGGCGGAAGGGTTGGTGCTGCGGGTGATGGGCGTCGTGACTGAGGGGGCGCGCCTGCCCTGAGCTGTTTTGGCCAAGGGGGTGTCATCCTCTTCGGATTCAGAGGTGGGTCTCACTACCGCTGTAGGGCGAGGAGGAAACCGAGAAGGGCTGGAGCTCGGCACTCGAGAAGGATTGGAGCCCTGGACTTGGGGAGAAGAGGAGGAACCCACTTTCTAAGCCCCCAGTTCCGGGGCAGCCTCCATCCCTTGCTTGCGGGCTGCAATCATTTGGCGCATCATACTTGCTGAAAAAGAAAAGGAGAAGATGATAAGGGACTTATGAAAAATAAGTATAAAGAACAGACCAGAATAAAAGGGATTTTATCAATCTCTCGGGTCAAAGGGCGTGTTTGTAGCCGCTCATTGAAAAAATCCAAAACAAAGGGAAGGAGGAGATGAGTTACGCAAAGAGGATTATCGTTAAGGGTGGAAATGATTTTTTGAAGGCGAGGAGACCTGTATGTCGTGGACATGTGACGATAAGAAGGTAGCTTCTCGATGGGCTTGGAGTCAAAGCCCCAGTCTCCATCACAGTAGACAAAAAAGAATTTCTTCCTCCAGGCTTTGTTGGAGGAAGGAAGCCCGTACAAGAAATGAAATCCAGGTCTGCCGCTGAGGTAGAAGCAGCCAGGGTAGGAGCTCTTAGCTTGATAGAGCTGGTAGAAGGTATGAGCTGTAGGGTCCAGACCAGCGTACCGCATGGCTAGGTTGTATCCTACTATAATTGTAAAGGAGTTTGGGGTAAACTGAAAAATAAGGATTTTGTACATAGCGGTTGTTTCAGCCCGAAAAATAGCCCAAGCTTCACACGGCCCCAGGAACAATTGATATCACACCAACCTGCACCACAAACAAGGATTAGAAAGGACCACCGGTGGTTTTCCGGTGGAAACCTCTCCGATGCTTAAGTCAGTAAGCGTTTGAGGTGTATTCCAAGAGAAATAAGTGAGAGCGCTCAAGAGAACATACCTTCCTCTGCCTCAAGGCTGAGATATTTATAGCTTGCCCTAGTGGGGACCCCARCCGGGATCCCAGGRACACGTGSCGYGAATCRTGGGCCGTTTAGGGGAAACATATTCTGAACAAGTGGTCCCACTTGTTCCCCCTCAGGTAAGCCGGAGGTCGGGTCTAACTAAACCATCTCTGGCTTCATCGTCCTTAGGATCATCTTACCGAGGATGCCTCTCAAGTGGGCAGGTCAGGTCTAGCATTCTGTTTACTGGTGTAAGCTCCTGTCCAGGTCTGTCAGGGACATACAGTTTCTTCCCAATGGTGACCTCTTTCCGGGATTTCCGGGACACATGGCGTGAATCAAGGATCGTTATGCAACAAACTCTGGCAAGTGGTCCCTACTTGTCTCTTTTGCTAGGAATCTAGAAAATGGTCCTCCCCTTTCCAGGTCTGCCCCATTTTCTTCTCTCCTTCCAACTCAGTTCTCACCACCTCTGCTCTTTTTTTCCTTTCCTTCTGTAGTTTAACAGGTCAGCCCTTGCCAACCATTTGAAGAGTTATACCTCTTTCATAGAGACAAAGCCATTTTATTCCTTTTCCTTAGAAGAGCTGATTATCTTAGGACAGAGCTACCCCGAGAAAGGTCTGGAACATATCCTGTCCTATCAGCGGTGATTTCCAGCATCAGAGGGTTTACGGGAAGACGCAAACCCGCCTGGAATTGATCGGCCTAAAAGGGCAGGCGGCCTTCCAGCACTTGACACGCCAGGATACCTGCCGGAGGGCTATAAGGATCAAATTGTTCAGAAAATTTATATTTATGGCGAATTTCCTCAATAGATCTATCACTGAGAATGGAGGTGGGTTTTGGATGATCGGGGACCGGCGAAGGATATTCAAGCGAGGACGATGAGGAAGTGGCGGCTGCCACCGTCGGAGGGGAAGACGGAGAGGATGAGGGGGCTAGCGCCGCCACTGCCGGAGGGGAAGACAAAGAGGATGAGGAAGCTAGCATCGCCGGAGAAGAAGAAGTGACAGGAAGAGCATCGGGAGGAGAAGATGACGACGACATTATCAGAAAAATAATATAAGAAAGGGAGAAAGTACATGGTATGTGAGTGACCGGAAAAACTAAAAGCCTGAAATTCACTGAACTGCTAGAGAGAAAAACAGAAGCTTGAGAGTATTTTTCAAAGTTGAAAACACGAAAAGTGATGAAGAGAAAGAACACGGCGGGAGTAAAAGAAGGGAGATAATTTCAAAACAATGGAAATTGAGGAAAAAGAGAGATTTGGTGGGATCCCCGCATTTAATGCGGGGCAGATGAACAGTACCCTAGGTGATGTGCTGGAACGCCAACCGTTGTAGGGTAGGTCACACGCCCCTGACTTGTCAGTGGTACAGTACTTGGTAAGGCGTGTAGGTATGGTAACCGTTTTGGGATATGGACCGACACCACTAATGCCAATAATTAGGCCTGGATACTAGGCAGATTTTTAGGGATTCGTGCAGGTACGAGAAATAGGAAAGGTGTGTGGGACCTCATTTACTCCCAAGGGCCTTGAAATTTTACCGATCTATCCCAACCATTTCGGAAGGAGGAGTTGATATGGCCTGAATATCCAGACCTGGATAGGGGTAGATCTGAGCTAAGATTACTAAGGAAAAGACAGGAGGCTTGACCAGACTAGCCCTTGGGAAGGCCTGACCTGGTCTTCTCAGAAAAAGATCATAAATATATTGAAAAAGGGATCACCACAGCTCAGGAATTGTCCTGGCCTGGTATGGATTCTCTATGAAATAATCCTAAGAGAACAGGATCAAGGCAGGTCTGATACCCTGACCTATGAGATAACTTGGAGAGAGCAGGATCAAGGCAGGTCTGATACCCTGACCTATGACATAACTTGGAGAGAGCAGGATCAAGGCAGGTCTGACACCCTGACCTATGGGATAACTTGGAGAGAGCAGGATCAAGGCAGGTCGGGTACCCTGACCTCCTAAAAGGGAACAGGTGGGACCACTTGTCAGAATTAGTTGCGCAACGACCCTTGATTCGCGGCCAGTGTTTCCTAAATCCCGGATGGGGTGCCCACTAAGGAAAATATAAATACCTCAGCCTCAAGGCTGAGAGAGGTATGTCATTCTTGTGCATTCTTTTCCTTGCGCACTGAAACACTCCACACGCTTATCTGACTTAAGCATCGAAGAGGTTTTCACCGGAAAACCTCCGGTGGTCCTTTTCTGACGTGTTTTTGGGTGCAGGTTAGGCTTACACAAGGCAAAAGTCTTTTTCAGGCATAGTCAAGTTTTCTGGGTGAAACAGTAAGGATCCAGATTCATTTCTTTTTAAACTACTATGGCATGTGGACAAGGGATCTCATCCATCTGAAATATGTTATATTTTGACATCTTTGTAAACGTTGATCTTACTTCATCTCTATTTTTGTAAGTCCAATCTTGAAGCAAACATCTTAAGTACTCTAGCGGAGAAGCTACTAGCAGTTCTCGTCCTGCGACATTTGCAGCATTTAATGATTCTGCAATATTAGAGGTCATGGTGAAATATTTTTTGTTCGGGAATTGGATTCGAGCCCATTTGTCACAGCCAATACTTGAAAGGTATGGTCTGATTCTGATATTATGTTTATCGAGCGCATACATGTGTTTCTCAAATACTTCGTTCATGTAGGCTTTTGTCGTGCCTGCAAAGGATTCTACCAACTATTTATCATTCCTTTTGAAGTGTTTTTTAAAGTTGTTTAAAAGGTGGTACATGCATACCGCTTGAGCTGCTTCAGAATACACCTGTAAAAATCAAGTGAATTAGTGAAACAACAATGAAATAGATAAATAAGCACAAATTATAATCACCACCACCAACAAGCATAAATCCACAAAATTCAGCAAGAATCATCAATTTAATAGGAGATATACAACAAAAAAACAGCAATGAAACAATCGCGATAAATATGTTTTTTTAGAAATAATTACATGCAAACTGAAATCACCAACATCAATAAGGTTAATTAAATAAATTTAATCTGATATCATCGATTTAATGCGAAATATACGGGAAAAAAATACAATTTAAATTTCAGAACGAAGAAAACAAATCAAAACGTGTTTTGATACAAAATTTTCAGAATCGATTAATTTATTTTTGAAACAACTAATCTTTATCATAACAATTACCTTATTTCGTTGGATCTCTGCCGTATTTCTCACCAATTTTGTTTAAATTTTCATCTCCGATTAACTTCGTCGTCGTCGTTATTCAACCTCTAGAATCGGAGTCAATCTTACGTTTGATGTAGCTTCTCCATCATAATTCAACTCAATGCTTTGAGTTTCTACAAGATTTGTGGCGTGATTCTGAAATTTGTAATTCTGCTATATTTGCTTGTGTTTTTGAGATTTTTGCGGATTCAAATTGCTACAATTATGGCTTCGAATTCAATACATTGAATTTCTTCGAGTTTTGGGAAAATTTTCGGAGAGGAGATTCGGGAATTTCTGTTGCACAACTTTAAAAAAAAATTAAATTGGGGCGTATCTTTTTTTTTTTTTTGTAGTTATTTTGGAAAGATTTTTTTTTTTTAAATATAACTGTGATTATTAGATATTCTTGTCATATTGTGTACAAACCTAGGGCAAAGTTATTCTTTTCCCTTAAAAAAACCATAAAAACTATTGCGTTCAAGTACATTTTTCAAAAACTACTGGTCTCACTATTGGGCTTTAGTCCATGCTGATCCCAATTCTAGAACAGGGCAGGCTACTAGTGGACTTCAGGCAAGTCCAATTAGTAGACTCTCCCTAAAATATTGGTCCACTTCATCATATTCCACCAAAATATGTAACTTGCCGTCGATTCTAATGGAGTTGGATTTGTTGTTTTTCTACTTTTGTTATATCTTAGGAAATGAAACTCCCTCCTCAAATAAATAATAAATAATAATATAGTTATGACACTCTCTATAACTTATACTACCAGCTATTGTACCTAAAACCCCGGGTGTATGCATTTACCAAGGATAAAAAACCAGATCGATTTTTGAATCAATGAAAGTCCCTTCAATCGTGGTCTAATTGTAGTCAAACCGGAGTATTAATTTATACTTTTTTTTAATATTTTAAGTAATAAATAATATAAAGACACCAAAAAAAAATCAATAGTTGAGAAACTTTAAATTAATATAAATGTCTAAGTTAATTGACACAATATTTGATACATGCGTGAAGTATTTAAATACCTGTTTTATATGTTAGAAAATATTAAATTTCATTAAAGAATAAAAAAATATTAAATATTAAAACTGGTCGATTCAACCGGTTTTGTTGACAGATGATTTTCAGATGTGCCTTACCGAAAAGGTGACCGGTTTCTGGTTTAACCGATTGGCCCGATTTTTCTGAATTATTGTATTTAAATACATTCAATCTTTTTTTTAATAAATATACATTACTATTATTATGCTAAATGTAAATTACTTTTCTATAAAAAAGCACCTTTCTGATAATATTTCATCACTTTTTGCTTAGTTTAATCTTATTTTCTTTTCTTAAATTTTCATCCCTTTTTGCTTAGTTTAATCTTATTTTCTTTCTAAGAACATAGTAACAAACTTTAAAATGTGGCTATATATTTAATTTTTAGAGATTCATTACTTTTTGTAATAGTTTTCTGATAAACATTTATCACATTAATGTTAAATGTTCATTGTAATTTTCACACTATTGGAAGTATGTACCTATATTTTCCCATGTGATAAGCTCTCAAGGGCTTGTTTAAACTAGTTAAAATTTTGAATTATGTATTCATAATTTTATCATATTCTATGAATAATAGAAATTCTTGTTTCCATGGAAATCTAAAATTATTGTTTGAATACCAATAAAATTTAGCCCAACATGACTTTAGGGATTAAGTAGGACTAGACGATAATATTTAAACTAGTAACATTCTAATTAATAAAATATTTGAAAAGAAAAGGTATAAAGTTACTGGATACTTATAATCTTTTAGTCCAACCAAGAATCCGAAAACCCCTATCTACTAGACATATAGTAAGACTAAACACTAGAGTTGTATGATTTTGGGGCAAGAGCTTCTGTTTAAACAGTTTTTGTCTTTTATTGCATGTTACTCATTGTTCTGCACTACTCCAATTTTTGACATCAGCTGCCTGCCAGTCACCTTTTATTTCTTAAATAAATAAAATTAATTTCTAGTAATATTTTTTTTATTTTATTTTTTGGTCCAGTCCAGCAAAACTGTTCTACTATTTAACTAGAAGCCTAATGTCACTTTCCTGTGTAGCAATAAGTGTTGCATCACAGGTTACTCTTATTGGAAAAAAAAAATTTCACCCCCTCTATGGCTCTACACATAAAACATGTACAATTAAATATCAACACCTAAAAAAATAAAATCACAAGCTCCATCTTTTGTAAGCTAATTTTTTTTTTCTTTGCTGCCATGGATCTCACTAGCACCAAGTACTTAGAAACTTCAACCTTATTTTCCTCTCAAGCGGTAAATTTCCATTTTTCTTGTTTTTACTGTGTTTGTATAAATGTCTGTGACAAAAATGAGCACAGTTTTGGGTTTTTATTTTATCTTTTACAGGATGCAACATTGGAGAGCAACAATGGATTATCCAAGACAAGAAGCATGAAAAACCCATTCTTGGATTCATTTTCAGACCCTTTTTGCAAGCTGAACCTAAAAGAAACCTCAGATTTTGTAAAATCATTCCCAGTCCCAAACAATGGCACAGAAACCAGGGGCTTTTCTGAAATTTCAGCACAAAATGGGGTTCCAAAGAGAAATTTGTTATTAGAAGCCCCTCCAACTCCTGGGAGGCCAATTTTCAGTTTCAGCAACACAAAAAATTATTCAAGAAAATGTTTTCCTTCAAAATGGGATGATGCTGAGAAATGGCTTGTTAGTGGCAGTTCTTGTAATGACTCTCCTTCTAATTATACTAATAGTAATAATAGTGTTGCTCTGTTTAAGTCACTAGAGTCTTCGAAAATGTACACCAAGCAATGCAGTGGGCACAAGCCACACATGGGTGAGATTTTTGCTGAGAAATCAAGAATCACTGAGGAAAAAGTCTCAAAAGTGATTTCGAATTTTCATGGGCCTCTTGTGATGGACCATCTCCATACCTCAGCTAGAGCTATCAATGGGGTTGCACTTTCTGCTTCAGCAGATGTACTTCTAAAAGGTGAGAAGCTTTTTTCTTTTTCTATATAAAAGACCTAAATGATAGTAACAGTATTTGACAATGGCCCATGTGTTCTATCATGTTGATTTTATGTGATGTCAACATTGCTTGGATTTTTTTTTTTTTTTTTTTTTGCTTACATTAAAGTTTGAAAATGAAAGGTATCTTCTTGCTGATGTACTCTGGATCTTGTACATAAAAACTCAATTTTTGTGACGTATTATTTTTTAAAGTTACAAATATGTGTTACTAATTGCATTGCATCCTGAGATTTTGATATGTGTTAAAGAAAATGCAAATATATTCATAACTAAATTATTATGTTTATCAAAATGCAGATAAATTCTCAAATGAATTCATTTTTGGAAATTCAGAGCCAATGCAAGAAAAATTCTTATTCGGAAACAATGTCCAAAAATCAATTTCTCACTCAACATCACAAATTATGTTACAACAACAAATTGAAGTGCAACACAGAGACATTGGCACTGAAATGACCCACTAGGCAGCTCAACCACCTCAAGATGCCCAACCCCATTCAAAAGCACGTCGCCGGCCCGACACAACACCCCGGCCAGTCGTTCCGGCCCGTTGGGCCTAACAGGGCCAGACGATGATATTACGCAATTGCAGGATTGCCATTTGGCTAAACTACATTCCGGGACGCAGTTTGATTCGGTAACGACGAACTGGAGCTCGAGGGAAGAGGAAGAAGAGGACGTTTCGAAGAGCTTGAGGCATTTCGAGATGAGTGGCGAGTTTCGGAAAAGCGTTTCGGAGTCGAGGAATAATAATAATATTAATAATTGTGTGTGGGAAGAAGAGGAGAAAACTAAGAGTTGTCATAGGTAATTTTTTTTCATTAGTTGTAAGGATTCTTGATTTTTTTTTTTTTTTAAAAATTGCTTTTTTAATGATTTGTTTTGGATTTTTTTTTTTTTTTTTGTAGGTATCAAAGAGAGGAAGCTAAAATTCAAGCTTGGGTGAATCTACAAAGTGCAAAAGCTGAAGCTGAGTCAAGAAAGTTTGAGGTAATTTTTCCCACTATTTTTTGTTTATATTTCATGATAAAGTGCTATTTTAATTATGGGTAAATTGCAATTTGGTCCTGTAGTTACAGAGGTGTGACAAAATTGGTTCTTTTTAAAATCTGTTTGGAAAAATGACCCTGATAATACTTTTTGCAAGATTATGTTTGGCATTCATTAATATTGAGCCACCCGCCAGACATGTACAAGAACACGCTTTTACTCCCCGTGCACATACTTATAATCCCTTTTGCACTTAGTTTAATAATAATTCTATAGATTATATTATCACACTTTAGAAGAAGTAAGAAGAAAGCAATAACTGTCAGCATTTTGTGTATTATAATATTTCATGCAAGACTAAAACAAATTAACGTTGGGAATTTCAAACTCATGCATGTGCAGTTCTACTGTTTTTTACAGAAATCTACGCAGTTTTTGGTGGTATCCACTTCAACAGAATCTAAAACAATAAAATAGTGAAATTAAAAATATGGGCAAAATCGTAAATTTCAAATTTTACTATAAAAAAATCAAAATAAGATCATGTGATTTAAAAAAATTCAATATCTGGTTAAAAAAATAAGGACTCCACGCGAGCTTTAAAAAATTGCGGGTTAATTTGTAGAACTTAAATTTTTATAAGACCAAAATTGCAACAATTTTTATTTCGCATATCTTTTTTTATTAGCTTTTTGTCTAGTTTTCTCGGGACAAAACAAAAGACAACATGGGCTTCTACCAAAATTCAAGACCTAGTAAAACAGCAACAAAGGGATAATATAGGCTAGCTAGCTAGGGATCATGCATTTTCTTATAATTTTTTTAAATTATCCTCTGTTTTAAAAAGGGAGATTTTTGGAACGGTGCATCTAAATTCTTTGAATATCAATGCACTTAATATAAAGATATGGATTTGACAGTAAAAAAAAAAAAAATATATATAAAGATATGGATTTCCATATTTTTCAGGTGAAAATACAGAAAATGAGGGCAAATTTGGAAGAGAAGCTAATGAAGAGGATGGCGGACGTGCATCGGAAAGCCGAGGAATGGAGAGCGACAGCTCAGTTTCAGCATTCGGAACAAATCCGAAAAGCCGGCCAGCTGGCGCGCGAGGCGATGAATAATAGGAGGAACAATAAAAATTCTCATTTCTCATCGGGACACAAATCATGTGGTTGCTTTCCTTGTAATAAATAAATGAAATGAAATATCATATTTAATATTTGCAATGGAAACTGGAAAGAGAGAATGCTTTAGCATTGAGGATTTTTTATATGCAGTTTGAATGAACAAAATGAAGGGCATTTTAGTGTGTGCTAGTCCAATTGATCATGTCACATGCCTGCATAAGGGGCAAAATAGTCTTTTTGATAAGATTAGGACCGAAAATAAGTATTGGGTTAGTTGCAATAACTATTTGTGAGCTTTTTTTAGCTTAATTGCCAAAGACAAAATGTAATTTGAATATGAATTGCAGGGGGATGTTTGAAATCTTAAAGAGAGTTTTTGTAATTTTAAAAGATATATGAAGTTATTGTAATTAAGAGAAACCCAAGGACAGTTTTGTGATTACTCAGGAATATGAGGTACATTTTGACTTGCATTTATGAAATTCCAGTAAATAGTATTATTGCACACATTAATTTCCAGGTGGGGTTTTACTTTCTATTGATTGCAAATAGATAAAATTTTCAGAGTTTCATGTTATGGATCAATCAAATTCTGACCCTGCTGATGTTAAGGCTGCAGCTTGCACATTTACTGTTCTAATAATTGTCTCTGTTTTGCCTACGAAAGTACATAGATAATTAAAAATAAATAAATCTAGTTTTATTATTTGTCAGAAAAATGAAAAACATTATAGAAAAAATAAAAAGTATTAAAATATATTTCTCAACTCTCAAGTGTATGTGTATCAAAGTAGACATAATTATTTTAATCTATCTACTCAAAAGCTCCTATAAATATTTTAATCTTGATACAAAAGGATATTGACCAGAAAATGACCCAATATAGATTTGCAAGCAATCCTCCTATAACATGTTTTTAGCCCATAATTATGAGCAGTGCCCAGATTCTGAAACTGCAAACTTACCAATTTGGTTGATAGGACCCAATCATAGAACAAGAAGGCGTGACATACTGTTAATTAACTAAAAAATAAAAATAAAAATTACCACGCAAAGTGTCACGGACAAACAGAAAAGCAAGCCAGATAGATGGATAATAGCTTTTTGGTTTGAATATTTGGCCAAAAGGGACTCTGAAATCTGGGGAACTGTTGTTCCGTATGCAGATTGTAAAGCTTACTATTATACATAGAAAAAACAAATTGTTGCAGTTGTCATAATATATATAAAGTGAGAATTAAAAAACGATTTTGTTTCTTCTTTTAAATTTTATAATAGTAATTATTATTGGACTAAAGCTGATTGGGTCATGTAATTAATTGTGAAGATTTCTCTTTTTTCAATAATTTTTAATAATAGTTTGTGCGAGTATGCACAATAACTGAGAAAAAAATCAACAAAGAATTACACCAAATATGATTAGGGGTAGCATATATTTTCAGCCAAGTTTTCTATTCCAAAACTGGAGTGAACAAAGTCGGATGAAACAGAATCAAATGGTCTATTGATGTGTTCTTATTTTGGTAAGCTAAATGATAGTTGTATTAGTGATACAAATATCTGATCAAAATTTATTTTCATTACTTATATTTTGACCTAATATAAGAAAATAACCATTATCGGAAGAGTGCTAACTCTTATTGCATTTCCAATCTTTTAAAACCTTATACTCGAGTTATGTTATGGTTAATGTGATTGGACATTCTTTATTCTACGAAATTTAATTTAAGAATTATTATATTTATTATTATTATTATTATTATTATTATTGATATGATCAGTTTACTCAATTAATTGGTGGTAAACTTTATTAGTTAGAATGTGCTGGAGCTTGCATTTGGTAATTCAAATATTGTTTACTAGCGTAGTACCCGTGTAATACACGGGTACATTATATATAAATTATATAAGAATGATAATTTAAATTAATAAAATTTTCAATATAAAAAATATATTAATTACGAATAAGAAAAGATACAATATTTAAATAAAAAAAAAAAAGAACACATGCAGTTTACTTTACATTCTAAATTTTTGCTTAAACTATTGAATAAATCATTGAATGACAATGATAATTCTTAATAATAAAATATTGGATATTAATTTTGGGTTAATCTGAAATAATAAATAAACTCATGAGGTTTAGTTAATCATTTTGAAATTACTTAAACCATGAAACTATGGACATTCTCTTATACACCTAAAAATAAGACAACCTCATTAGTGGAGAATATGAAAATCTTAAAACGCTAAGAGCAGTTCTATATAATTATCCAATTTAATTTTATTCGTATTTTTCTAGAAAATGAAATGTGGTGTTATGGAGAGTTCTATATAATTATTCCACTTAATTTTATTTGCAAATTTTTTAGGAAATTGAATTCAATGTTATGGAGATACCCTTCTTTTTATTATTATTTACAACACAAATATATGAAAGCATTTCTCGCTCGTAGTTAAACACTGTGATAGTTATATAATGGCTATACGAAACAACCAAATTTACAAATGCCTCAATTTAATTAGTCGGCATATATATATATATATATATATATATATATATATATATATATATATATATGTGTGTGTGTGTGTGTGTGTGTGTGTGTGTGTGTGTAAAATCAAATATGCAACTTTTATCTCGTTATTTTTAGAACTTTTAGTTAAAAATACACTTAATTTGAGGATAAGTCAAAACATTACACAAAGCAAAGGGTCAACCGGTCAACAAACTCGTCATTAATAGTTAATTGGATCATAATCATTAATCAGTCTCAGCATGCATCTCTCTCTCTCTACTGATTGATTAGTGCAAGTAGGCAGTCTGGTACTTGTAAGCATTCCTAAAGAAGTTGCCATGCAGGGCGAGAAGCTATAGGTGGCCGGTGGGCCCACGTACAACTGGACGTGGGTGTCGTTCGCTACGGGGTAAGCAACAGACGGCCTGTCGTAAACATACTGTTGTGGTGGGTACCTTTCGGCCATTCTATAGTTGTTCTTGTCGTTGAAAGCCCCAGGTGCGTGTGCACCAGCATTGGTGGCTCAGGGTCTTTTGGACTGCGGCTTGGCGATTTCGGTTGCTCGTTTCTTGTCAGCCTTGGCTTTCTCGATCTTGAGAACCTGTTTCTAGAGTGGGTCCACGGGGAATTGCAGCTCGAGCTTGAGATCTTCGATGCATTTGATGACGTCTTTGAGTGCGGTCAGCTCTTTCTCGTTCACGTCATTTTGTGCAGAAGCACCAGGCGATACATTTCCAGGTTTGTGAGCTGATGGCACCTTTTTGGCCTCAGACAAGTAGGATTTCAGTAATGAGATAGGACAAAAGTGATCAGTAAGCTCAAAAGCAAATGTTAAATTGACAGCGTCAATCTGTCTTCCATTCTTTACCAACACATCAATTACACTTGGTATTTTGTCAGACAAGCACAGATAACGGCACAACTCAGCAGTTTGCCTACGGCGAGAAACCATGTGTATTAATTTGGACAAGCAATCCTAATCAAAATCAGAATTAATCCCAAAAGTAGCCAGAAGTTGTAGAAACACATGAGCTTCCAACAAGTTCCCATTACTGGCATCAACATCAAGATAATCAAACTTCAGTTCTTCAGCAATAGCTTTTGCTCGTTCCTTATCATCATCCGATACAATATCAGAAAGCGAACCCGCATCCAGACTTAGAAACAAACTGCTAAGGCACTCCATCAGCATAATACATGTCAAGCCGAGGCCCAACAGAATCGAGTCCTTTTTAGTTTCAGAATTCGGCAGTAAAATAAATCAAAAGAAATTGATTCTGACATAATTTTTATTGCTCTAATCATTAAAAATGTAAAAATAAATAAATAAATAAATAATAATGAAAAAACCCACAACTTTTGAAAAAAATAAAAGGCTCTTGTGTACAAAAAAAAAATCAGAACGATAGTTGATTCCAAGTATAACGTGAAATTTTTAAAAACAAGTTTTGACAAGTTTTAGAATGTAATTTTGTCAACATGGAAACCCCCCTCAAATTCCAAAAATTTAATCATGTATTTTCGCAATGTACATACCCCATGTAAATCAAAGAAACACACACAGGATATTACCTTATTTGAAGAGCCGTTACATCAGAATATAAGTGAGAAAACAAACTCGCAAATATGTGAGATCGTATAAAAAAATTAGAAAGGAACTCTTAATAAAAWATGTGARATCRTACAAAAATTGTTTGAAAATAATGCTTCAAATCAAAGAAACTATCAAACAAAGGAAATTTGTATTGATAGTCTGTGCAAGTTACTAAAATTAAGTCTGTGCAAGTAATGATATTTTGTGGGTTGTTTGAAGTTGTTGGCATTGCTAAGTTACTAAAGAAATGAAAGAACAATGATAAACCAGAAAATTAGTGACTGTGAGGTAACAGATTGATCAATAGTGCCATATATGAAATTAAGTAAATTAAAGAAAAAAAAGGTGGCCTCAGAAGTTGAAATCATACAAAACGCTATATATAAAGCTATTGGGGGTTATCTGTTAATTATTAGTGTTGGTTGCATTCAAATTGAAGAGACTGAAGTTCAATCTACAGAGGAAAAATATATCAAAGATGAGATACAAATATATAATTAAAAAAAAAAAGTTAAAACAACACTAACCCTATTTGGGAGCCTTTCTTCCGTACTACAATTTCCCTTTCGCTAATCTTGTGAGTGATGAAATGTTGTTCAATACGAAGCGAGCCCTATCTTAACTCTTTCCATCCTATCAAAGAATTAAAAAAATTGAGGWCCGAAAATAAYCAGACAACAATGAATTCCTTGAATTCAATCCAARACAAAATAGAATGAATAAATTGGGAGTCGAACCAAAAGCAATGGAAAAAWTTTGTCYCCCCAAAAATACCGGATGCGAGATAAAACAACGCAGATCCACAGAGAAAAAACGTCTTGACCCACAAAGTCCTCGTAAAATTTAGGTTTAGAAAATACCTTAATTARRGCATGAGGAGGAAATAAAAACTACAASAATTGGGAGGAAATAGGCCAGGAATTCGAGAAATCGGCCTGGAATGGCATCACTGATTCCTTTAATTTGCAKAAGCTCCTTTCTTGGGGAGTAAGCAATAGCTTCAACGGTGCACAAGCCCGCGTCTTTCAGCTTTTTGATGTCAATGGCTGCAACGCCAGATGCCTAAAGAAGAACAGGTGAAGTTACGTTTAGAACCCACAAAAGATGTTTCGGGATTTTGCACAATCAAATTAATTTTTTTTTATAATAATTAAAATTTCAGCATTTATGAAACCCAAAACCCGCTTTGATTCAAGAATTCGGCAACATAATTAAAAAAGAATGCATTTGATATCGAACTGCCTTTTTCTATCCACACACCCAAAAAAACTTAAGGGGCTTCGGATTTTGTGAAGGCAATTTATATATAACCTAGAAAAATTACAAGAGGTTGAATGTGGAAAGAGTTTTAGCTTGGATGGAGAAATTATGAATTTATTCAAAAATCAAAATTCTAGTCATCCAGATCCTAACTCTGTGAAATTGAAATGACTCATTTTCTTCAAAAGMAGAATACAAGGGCGAAAACTGAAATAAATTATTAGGAATGGAATAATTATAAATTTATTCAAAAATCAAAATCCCAGGCATCTAAACCTAACTCTGCGAATGGAGAGGTCCRAAAATAACYAGACAACAATGAATTCCCTGAATTCAAAAAAYAAAATAGAATGAATAAATTGGGAGTCGAACCAAAAGCAATGGARRAATTTTGTCTCCCCAAAAATACCGGATGCAAGATAAAACAACGCATATCCACAGAGATAAAACGTCTTGACCCACAGAGTACTCGTAAAATTTAGGGTTTAGAAAATACCTTAATTAGGGCGTGAGGAGGAAATAAAAACTACAAGAATTGGGAGGAAATAAGCCGGGAATTCGAGAAATCAGCCTGGAAATCGATTTCAGTGAGGAGGAAAAAACCTTCAAAGCAGTTATTTAGGCCAGAAGGTGAATTTTTTTCGATAAAATGGAGAAATTGAGAAAGATGAGTAAAAAATAAAAATAAAAATTACGGCAGACACAGACAAAGAGAAAAGAAAAAGTAGAGTGACACGTGGCTGCATAGAATTGCAAGTGTATTCTTAATTAGTAAAATAGGGATTTTGATGAATTAAATAATATCTTATTTATAGTTGTTCCTTTAGCTAATTAGAAGTTTGAGTTAAAATTAGAGATTTTGACCCAATTTAGATTATTGACTAATTAAAATATCTAATTGAAATGTTTGGTAAATAAACTTTTAAGAATTTGATTGGTTGAACTGATTTTAGGAGTGGATGGTAGTTGATACCTGATAGTTGATAAATGGTAGCTAATAGCTAGTTTCAAATTACTATTTGATAAATCAGCTGATCGAAGTAATTAATTGAATGTTAATTTACCAATATAGACATGATTAAAATATAAAATTAATATACATGAAAAGTAAATAAAAAATATAATAATAACAAATAAGTTTAAAATAATAAATAAAGACTTTGTAACAAATTAAAGTTAAAATTAAGAGAAAACTATACACAATGATAACAAAATAATTATATTAATACATAAAATTCCCCTTATATACAAAAATATAAAATAATATATTATTATATAAAAGGAATATGTTTTAAAAAGAAAAAAAGTTAAAATAAAAATTTCTTCCAATCAACTGATTAGAAAATTACATTTTGTAACTTTTTCTAAACATGAGCTTTTTGCTCTATCAGTTATCAGTAGCTGATATGGACTCTTTATCAAGCAACCAGTAGAAGGTGATTAGAAAAAGAAAAAAAAAGCTATAAGCACCTATGAACTGCTCAATCAAGCGGTCACTAAATTAACTTTTTGAGTCCATAATACTAATTTTGAGAATATTGGATATACGAGATTTCTAAGAAGAGAGTATTCGAAACGACTTGAAAATGACAATTTTGCCCTTACAATGGTATGTTTATTATTAATTTAAAAGCTCAAATATTGACAATTCAGTTTCTTATCAGAACTCCACAAATTATTCTGGAAACTTTAGATGTAATTGAAAAGACCAAAATAATCCTATCACAAAAATTTAAACTTAAAAAAAAAACTTATACAAAATATCCCCCAAAACTCCTATAACCAAAAGAGCGCAGAAGGTGAACCTAGAAAATAATAATAATTAAAAAAAATCCTTTCATATTTGACATCATATCTTCTTCCTCCCAAAACCTAGCTCACTACCTGACCAAAAACACTCAATTTACACATAATTCTAAAAACCCAGGAATGAAATATAATGATACAAACAAGATGAGTAATATAATTCTCTTGATAACTATCATGTTTAAATTGCCACATGTTTTTTTGTTCTTTTTTCGTTGAACTACTGTTCATTATGGCTTAAAGTCGCGATTATGTTCAACTAAGTTTAATGAACATAGAGGTTTGTTCGAAGAAATATTTTGGACATAATACATTTGTTTAATGATAATTTCCGAGCACTTTGGTCTATTTATGTGAAAAAAATTGTTTTTGGAATAGGTTTTCGAACATAACCATGATGTTAGAAAGTCTAACTGAATACCTCTTTCTTTCTTAGAGATCTATCGCAGTCTATTCAGTGTCTGGGGAAAAACTGACTTTCCTAAAAAATGAATATTGAATAATTGTTCAAATTTTCTTTTTGAACATTAATACACTGTACAAGTAATTTATCCAAACAAATCTACTTTGTTCGTGAAACCAGTCTCAAGCACCCTACATTTTATTTATTTTTTTAATCCAATTTTATATGGGCCATGTTTGACAATTAGCGAATAGCGGATAGCTGGTTGCATTAGCTGTTAGCGGCTAGCTGATTGTATTAGTTGCTTGTATAAAAGTTTAAGGTAAATATTTGAAAGTTGACAACTTTTGAATCATTTAAAATAACTAAAAGAACATTCACACAATTTATTGTCGGGTATTTCTTTATTAATAACATAAGTTTATAATATATTGAACATTTAAAGTAAATTTTACAGAAAAATAGCAATTATTTAAAAATTACATTTCTTGAGTCATAAAATTCTTAATATGTTAAATTTAATTTGAATAATTATTACTATTATTTAATAAGAGAAGTTGTAAATAATTCTTGTGTGTGTGTGTGTGTGTGTGTGTGTGTGTGTGTAGGATTGGGTTCAAATGAGAACCCCACCCTTATTGGTGAACCTAGGGTTTAATATAGACCACTAATAAATTTCATCCTAAGGCTGATATTTAGTAGATGATTTATATAGAAATTTAAGTATAAAGGGGTAAGGTAGTCTTTTATTTATATGGCAGTTAATATCTCCCCATAAATCACGATGTCTATTGTCTTTTTCCTTTTTGCACTTAATTACTTTGTCTTTGTTCCTGCAAATCCGAGAATATTATTATTTTTTTTTTTTTGTCTTTCATAAATTTTCCATAACTCAATCTGCACTGGGTGTGTGAATAACAGAATCAACAGTTAAAATACTTGTTATGTGTCTGATTTATATTTTTTTGGCGTCATTCACAATTCTGGGGGTTTGCTCAGTCATCGGGGGTGTTTGTGTAAGATATTTTGCCATGGAAGTGTTGGTTATGGCGCGATATTTTGGTAAAGACGATAATTTAATTATTAAAAGCTTTATAAAGCAGTAAGGGAATGGAAACAAAGCATATGAGTACCTAAACAAAGATTTTTCATGAATATTAATAGTATTAACAGTGAACCAAGAATATCTTGAATTATTTACAATTGATCTTTCGAGTCTACAAGAAGATTGTCACAATTCTGGGGGTTTGCTCAGTCATCGGGGGTGTTTGTGTAAGATATTTTGCCATGGAAGTGTTGGTTATGGCGCGATATTTTGGTAAAGATGATAATTTAATTATTAAAAGCTTTATAAAGCAGTAAGGGAATGGAAACAAAGCATTTCTAGTTGAATAATGAAGCAATACTGTTATTTTTTGCGATCTAATTCTTTTTTTTTTTGGGGGGGGGAACTATAACCGAATTCATTCCTCCACGGAGAGAGGTGACTTTGAATCTCAGTTTTGAAAATTTTGAAGATAAATAAGAGAAAGGGTTTATGTGTCGTGGGATAACTGGGATGATTTTGAATTTATATTTTGAAATTTAGTGATGGTGGTTTTAAAAAGTGCGTGGTGTGGGTTTTCAAATGCCGTGGTGATCGGAAAGTGAATATTTTGTTTAATTTATATTTATGTATATGATTTGTGATTAATACATATGATCTGTGATAAATATATATGATCTACTTGGTGCAAGTTATACGTGAAGACTTTGAATTTCAGTTTTGAAAATTTTGAAGATAAATAAGAGAAAGGGTTTATGTGTCGTGGGATAACTGGGATGATTTTGAATTTTATGTAGAGAGATATGTAAAGGGTTTGAATAGAATAAGATAAGATTTTTTTTTTTTTGGTAAAATTGGTTTTTTATTTTCACAGGCACCAAATATTGCGACGATCATAGTGATTTTTGTGTTGATATTCACCGGAATTAACTAAGTTATTACGTGTCATCTTGTGAGTTGAGTTACAAAGTTTTTTGAGGGATCAACTCAATGGTCTTGTTTCTTTTTTTTTTTATTTAGTCGAGATGCTATTTTTTTAATTATAAATTTGTCAATTGATTGTTGGTGTCGTGCATTTATCAGGGGTTTATACAATTATTTGGGGTTTGCGTATAAGTTTCTTGCAAGGGGAATGCTGACCATGGCATGATGGTGGTGGTGGTAGAGACGCAATTTGATATTTAAAGCTATAAAGCAGTTGGGGAATAACAACAAAGCATTACTAACTGTGTAAATAAGCATTATACCATGGAGTTTTCTCGTACAACGGTTTTTTTTTTCTTGTGCAGGCACCAATGATTGTGTTGATAGCAGTGAGTTTCGGGTCAAGATTTTACCGGGGCTAACCGAGTATTACGTGTCATCGTGTGAGCAGAGTTACAAGCCGTTCGTGGGACAAAAGTAGTAGTTGTGTGCATTTATTTTTCATATAATAGTTTGTATTTTGGTTCATAGTAAAAATATTTGATGCTTCTATTATTGAACAAGCTCAGGTTTTAAAAATACTTCTGGATGTGTTTTTATCTTTTTAATGAATCTTGTTTGTTGCGTTGTTCTCATTTACATATTTATTTATCATGTATTTTCTTGGTGTGATTTGTTCGAAGTAATCCATTAAAGTGAATATTATGTATTATTTGTGTTAATAAATTTGTATTTTTTTTACTAGTACTATCTTTATGCTTAGATTGTTATTTTTTGTTGTTCTATCAATTTTCAGAATAATTTGTTATGATTATGGAAAATTGATCTTCGTTGTAGTCGTGAAATAGTTTGGGGTGCTCTATTTGCACAGTAATACTGCTTTATATAAGTACAATGGGATGCTTTTTTTTTTTTATACATGTGATGCTTTCATATATTTTTTTTAATAGTGTTGTTTCTTTTTCTTATCTTTTGTGAGCATTTGATCCTGTATTTGTTATGTTGGATTTATTCCAAGTGTATGTTTCATCCAGAGGTTCTTGGATTTTAGGTGATGCTTTCACAAAAATGTGATGATATTTTATAGTGTATTTTTATTTTATATATAGTTTTCAATACATTTCATGCAATCGGGCTACAAACGACACTCTTTGTCTATTCATAGACTAGGATTTGTTGGTAAACAATACCAGAGTATCTCGTAAAACCAATTAAATCTTGCAATAGATCATTAAACAAGTTGTTGGCATATCTTAACTAAGAGTAACTAATTTTAAAAAACATAGAAATACATAAAATACATGACTATACCAAAGTCTTTAATTATATATATTTGGGACAAAGACAAGAGAGAGTGGACAATTGGATATTTCATTATACATAATCAAGCACAATAGCATCAACATAACACACACGTAACTACCAATTCTCCTTAATATTTTTTGATTTCTTGAATATGAATTTACCCTAGTTGTATTTCTTTGATATCTCGTAATCATGATGGTATTTCCATCCCAATACCTCCACAATAAATATCAGCAACTGTGTGGAGATCTGTCATAAGATGCATATCCTCTTTGGCCCCGAAAACTCCGTTCATCGCAAGGGTGAATAAAAAAGCTCTGGCGCGTCTTCCCTAAAACGTCTTAGAGTTTATATCATCATGTAGAGAAACATGATGATATATAAAAGAAAATACATTTTGAATTATTAAAATTGGCTAATGTAAAACCGAAAGCAGTTTGACAAAGTAATGTATCATTTTACAACATAAATAAAAATACTTAAGCATATTAATCAAAGCACTGCAACACATATGAAAAAAAAATACTTATTCTGGTAAATTGCAATTTTCTAGAACAACATACATAGCCTTAAAAATACACTCTACATTATTATAGTTGGCAAAAGTACAAAAAACAAAATGAAACATTTAGAAAAAGTAAGATATCAATTTACAACATACAAAAAAAGCACTGCAATTAAGTTCAGAGAGTATATTTTTTTTTCAATCACAGTGCGCATTCATAAGGGAACGATCTTGATGGATTTACAAAGTTTGCATCATCAAACATAAAAGAAAGCACCTTTGTGCTTATATAGAAGCACCTTCATTTTTTCATCCTAATATTTAACAATCTATACATACAATACAATGTCCACAACATAATCAAATGCTCACGAAAACACTACAGTTATGAATTAGAAGCATCCAGATAATAAATCCAAAAGTTTATAAATAAAAAGAATTTAGACAAAATGAGGTACTAGTTACAACATACAAAAAAGCACCTAAGAATGTCAACAACAACACTGCAACACATATGAAAAAGCACTTATCCTGGTTAATTTTATTTTCCCAAAAAATAATTAATCCATTAATTAACCTCATCAATAAAGCATAAAAAAAGGGAAAGAAACTTTCATTACAGGTTGGGGGTGGTAGGGATTATATATATCTGAAATTAGATAAGTAATTAACATAATTCGTTCATGTACCAAAACAAGCAAGTTTTTTTGCACGTCGTTCTTTGCTTGGAATTAAATGATTTTTCTGGAAAAAGAATATATTTCTTGAAGCACACGACTTTGAAGATTATAATTGCAGAGGTTTCTATTATTAGGGAACATTTATTCTAAGAAATCAATCATAGTTGAGTTTGAATCCATGCCTTTTGTTGCAATAACCTCTTTTTGCCTATGACCTCTAGATTATTTATGATCATTTCCCATCCTCTCGCGACAAAAAAAATTATTTGATATTCACTGTCGTTTGTGAGCTTTTGGAGTTCTAGCAATTTTCTTCACTAGATAATGGAGTTTGGGAGAGAAAGCGTTTGATTAGGAGGTATTTGGGAAGTGCTGGTATAAATTACAGATATCACGGAATAAGGAAAGGTGAGATTCTAGAATTTGTAATTGGGACTAATTTACCCCTTTGGCTACATATCACACGTGATTTTGCACTTTCTCCCCAACAAAGTCACAATTAATAATAGCCATAAAATGAGAATAATTATTGGTGTAGATTAATCCCTAGGTTCACAAATAAGGACGGATTTTCATTTGAACCCAACTCTTTGTGTGTTTGTGTGTGTGTGTGTGTGTGTGTGTGTGTGTGTGTGTATAGGGAGTGGATCCAGTGGGTCCATTTCTTATAATGAGTCCATAGGGCCAAATCACAGCCATCCAATATATTAGATCCAATGGATATAAATTATTTTTAGAGACAAATACATCTATATCTTTTTAAATGTGCATCAATAGATTCTTAAATATACATTAATTAACATTTAAATAAACATTAATATTAATAACTAATATAAATTAAGTCATTTATGTTGGGATTTGATGGTGCCGTCGCGCAGCGGAAAACAAATTTTTTTTTTAAATAAAAGGAATTTGAATCGAATTCAATTGACGACGGCCCATTTTTAATTTCAATAATTCAAACAATGCTATAAGTTGCTTTTCAATGAAACAATTCGATTTCCACAAAATCAAACGAGCCTGATAAGTTTCTATTTAATATATTAATCACATATATAACAATTATATATATATATATTAATATATTAATCATATATACAATTATATATTATATACACATATCACATACACACATATATAATATATATATATACTCAGCATGCAACATTAACAATATATATATATATATATATATATATATATATATGTATATATATATTATACATTACAGCATGCATGCAACTCATATTATATATATAATATATCTCACATGCATGAAATTATATTATATAATATATCCATATATATATATCACATACACAGCACACATCGATTATATTTATATAAATATCTACCATGCATCATACATGACTTTCAAATATATTTATATATGTATATATACATACACACGGCACATGTGTATATCATATATATATTTATATATACCAAGATCAGCCATTGTACCTCACAGCGGAGGAGCAGCGAGGCGGCTGGAGCTCCGGCGACGAGGCGGCAGCAGGCTACGGCAGAGGCGCAACTATCCACAGCGGCAAGGTGGCACGGCCGCGGCGCTGTCGAGGAGCGGCTTTCCCTTTCGGCAGTGGAAACGGCCTCACGATGACACAGCAACGGCAGGATGTCACGTTCACGGCAGTGGCGCAACGATCGCAAATCGACTCCGGCGCGGCAGAAAGTCCGGCTGGCGTGCGGAGGTGCGTGGCGTCCGGCTAGTGGCTTATCTCCGGCAATTGGTATCACACACCGAATGTCCCGACATCTTTACGACGGAGCACTAAATCCGTCGAGGGATTGAGAACGACGAAAGAAAAATACGAGGACCGAACGTTTCGGTGCGGCGGCGACGGCGGCTGGAGGTGGACGGCTGGGAGAAGGGTTTTTCGGTGGCTAGGGTTTTTTCAAAAACAAACGTGTGTGCTTCTTAACCAAAATTCCCCAAAAAGAATGTTTGACGTGTTCAGCTAAAACAATTCTCCACCTTTTTCATTTTTTTATTTAAAAGCACAAGCCCAACTCTAAATGGGCTCATTATGGACTGGCCCAATTATAAATCAAAACCAAGCCTTTTAATTTAAAATAGCACCGGCCCAATAACTTTAACGGGGTTATTGGGCCGACCCAATTTTAAATCAAAAACCCCATTGGAATTAAATCATTTCTCACAAGCGATAACTCCTAAAAATATAACAATTATATTTTCGCGTCCAGAATAACTTTCTCATATTTTTCTCAATTCATAATCACAATTATGAACCTTAGATTCAATCATATTGACATCTAACTATGCTAAAATTAACAATTAATTTCTAACTATCGTTTTCAATAATCAGGAAACACGTGGTGTGACCCTCAATTGTTCAGGTGTAAGCTAGCCGTGGGTTCACAACACATTGTGATTCGAACAACACCACCATGGGGAGACTGATACTCGTAAAACGGAAAACCGCCATGCTCGGGAAGCTTTGGAGATGAGGTGTGTGTGTGCGCTTTCCGAACGCCAGATTGTTATTTTTTTTTATTATTATTAAAACGATGAAAAACGTTTATACAATCACAATATTGTGGAAGGAACAAAAACCCCACCCTTGTGGGAGAAACTCTCTTATAGAAAAGAGTACCATCCCCACGCCAGTAGTGGAAGGAACAGAACAGAACAGAGCGGCGCTAAGAGCCACAAGCCGGCTAAGTGTAAAATTAAGCTACAACAAACAGGTCGTGATCTAAAAAGGCATCAATACCAAGGTTCTCAACTGAACCGAAATTAAACAGTCATCTGAGGGGGCTGATGTCATGATCGTGGTGAACGGTACACCGTTTTACCCAAAATATCATCATTCACCAGATCTAGGAGGAACGCCGGAGGTGACGTGAACCACTCGTATCGGGGAGAATCGGACTTGGAAAGTGCATCAGCAGCGCGATTGCCTTCTCGATAACCATGCAAAACCATGAACTCGATCGAGATGGTGATAAAAAGAATCTGACACCAGCGAGCCAGGAAGCCTCCAAGCTACGCTTCACAAGAAGCTCCACCACATAAGTCGAGTCGGATTCCAGCCGAATCCGTCTCCAGCCTCTATGATCAGACTCCACGAACCGCAATAATTGCAAGCCTCCAACTCAACCTCAAAGGCGAATCCCTGGTCCAAGCGATCTCGAGAAGCTGCCTTTTACAAAGCCCCGACACGTGCGGAAAATGGCTCGCCGTGACGCAATCTCCAGGACAGCCCAGCACTGCCATCCATGTTCACCTTAATCCAGCCAGGTGAAGGGGGAAACCAAGACACAGGGGTAAGGGTGGGTGTGTTAGAATAAGGTGACCAACAAGCCAACTTGTGGCTGTGGTCCTGACCATTCTCTTGTAATACAATCGATTTTTATTCGTAATAATATCTTTTATACTTATTGGCATTCCATATCTTTTATCCCATGCTAGTTGCATAGGTATGGTCCCTGATGAAGTTACTTTATTACGGTGGATTGGTCTAACAGAACCGTGAGATAATCCAGCACGTAATGTAACTCGTCGAACTTGTTCCTAGTCAAAGGGTTACGCCATAATGAGGATACAGGCCTTTCCCATTAAGAACTAGTACTTAGTGTATGTGGACCGCGTCTCATCGGTCACGGTGTGTGGACATCGACATACATAAGTAGGTGCTCATAAGATGAGTTCACTGAACTCCCTCACCTAGAAATCATCTACTCGATGAGTGGGAACCACTTAGAGATTTCTAGGTGAGGGAGTTCAGTGAACTCATCTTATGAGCACCTACTTATGTATGTCGATGTCCAGACACCGTGACCGATGAGATGCGGTCCACATACACTAAGTACTAGTCTTAATGGGAAAGGCCTGTATCCTCATTATGGCGTAACCCTTTGACTAGGAACAAGTTCGACGAGTTACATTACGTGCTGGATTATCTCACGGTTCTGCTAGACCAATCCACCGTAATAAAGTAACTTCATCAGGACCCATACCTATGCAACTAGCATGGGATAAAAGATATGGAATGCCAATAAGTATAAAAGATATTATTACGAATAAAAACCGATTGTATTACAAGAGAATGGTCAGACCACAGCCACAAGTTGGCTTGTTTGGTCACGCTTATTCTAACACACCCACCCTTACCCCTGTGTCTTGGTTTCCCCTTCACCTGGCTGGATTAAGGTGGAACATGGATGGCAGTGGCTGGGCTGTCCTGGAGATTGCGTCACGGCGAGCCATTTTCCGCACGTGTCGGGGCTTTGTAAAAGGCAGCTTCTCGAGATCGCTTGACCAGGGATTCGCCTTTGAGGTTGAGTTGGAGGCTGCAATTATTTGCGGTCGTGGAGTTCTGATCATGAGAGAGGCTGGAGACGGATTCGGCTGGAATCCGACTCGACTTATGTGGTGGAGCCTTCTGTGTGAAGCGTAGCTTTGGAGGCTTCCTGGCTCGCTGGTGTCAGGATTCTTTTTTATCAGCCATCTCGATCGAGTTTCATGGTTTTGCATGGTTTATCGAGAAGGCAAATCGCGCTGCTGGATGCACTTTCCAAGTCGCGATTCTCCCCGATACGAGGTGGTTCACGTCACCGTCCGCGTTCTCCCTAGATCTTGGTGAATGATGATATTTTGGGTAAAAGCGGTGTACCGTTCACCACGATCATGACAATCAGCCCCTCAGATGACTGTTTAATTTCGGTTCAGTTGAGAACGCTTTGGTGATTGATGCTTTTTAGATCACGACCTTGTTTGTTGTAGCTTAATTTTACACTTAGCCGGCTTGTGGCTCTTAGCGCCGCTCTGTTCTGTTCTGTTCCTTCCAGCTACTGGCCGTGGGGATGGTACTCTTTTCTATAAGAGAGTTTCTCCCACAAGGGTGGGTTTTTTGTTCCTTCCACGAATATTGTGATTGTATAAACGTTTTTCATCGTTTTTAAATAATAAAAAAAAAATAACAATCTGGCGTTCGGAAAGCGCAGCACACACACTCATCTCCCAAAGCTTCGCGAGCATGCGGTTTTCCGTTTTACGAGTATCAGTCTCCC
>BMAC01000280.1:947842-970876 GCA_014905375.1 Phtheirospermum japonicum | reverse complement strand
AACAAACCATAACTTTCTCAATTTTTATTCGTTTTAAATAAAATATATATCAAACTAATCATATTCTCAAGATCTACGATTTAAGATACATATTGCATGTTTAAAAATGTAAAAATAAATAAAAATGTTATTAAATTTAAAAACCTGAATATTAAAAGCATTGCATATGAATAATTTTAGCACTATAGTATTGTATAAAAAGCACAATGAACCTGGACATATAATTGCACTGTGCAATATTAGATCTACGGCCTGGATTGGTTCCTAGGTTCGCATATATTGACGTGGGATCTATTTGAACCTAATCATATATATATATATATAATATATATATATATATATATATATATATATATATATATATATATATATATATAGGATTGGGTTCAAATGAGAACCCCGTCATTATATGTGAACCTAGGGACTAATCCTGGCCTTAGATCTAATATTGCACAGTACAATTATATGTCCAGGTTCATTGTGCTTTTTACACAGTACTGTAGTGCTAAAATCAGTCCAGTTTTTTTAATTTAATTATATATATATATTTTTTACGTTTTAAAACATGCAATATGTATCTTAAATTGTAGATCTTGAGAATGTGATTAATTTGATATATATTTCATTCAAAACGAATAAATTTTGAAAAAGTTATGGTTTGTTGAAGATTTGAGTTTCATTTCAAATTTTTGAATTTGCAGTTTATAGTGAAATTTCGAACTTTTGTATACATCGTAGTGTTTTTTTTCTTAATCTATTGTGCTTTCTAAAGAACAATGTAGTGCTCTTTGTAAACGTTGATATATGTCCAAAATATATTTTTAATTAATTAATGCATTTTTTTACATTATTACCATGCTGACATGTCATGATCTCAACCATCAAGATTATCCAATCTAATGGTCAAGATGAGTCCCTAGGTTCACATATAATGACGGGTTCTCATTTGAACCCAACCCTATATATATATATATATATATATATATATATATATATATATATATATATATATAAGATTAGGATAATGTGAGAACTAATTCCCTAGGTGGGAACTTAGGTACCATTATTTTACATTATATGTGATGCTAATTTAAATAATGCAAAATGCACTTATATTTTCAATTTGCTCATGTGAACCCACCCCTATAAAAGCACTAGTTTACAGGTTCACATACAATGACATGCTTCCATTTAAACTCACCCATATATATATATATATATATATATATATATATATATATATATATATATGTAATTTGAGGATAAATTTATCATTTAAACTCACATTCAAAACCCCACTTCTCAAAAAGTTTCAATGGAGTTTTTTAAAAATTAACTTTTCGTACTAAATTATAACTTTTATTTACCAAGTACTAGTATATTAGCTACTAGAATATTAGCCGTGCGTTGCTTTTTTTTTTAATCCTCCTTTAACTTGAATGATGTTTTCCGATTACAATTATTAATAAACGACGTGATGGAGATAAAATAAATCATGAAAGTTTTGAAGTAATATTAATAAAATATATTATATCTGGACAAATAAGTTTTGTACAGTTGTTCAAGGTAATCACATTTTAATTTTCTAATTCAACTGATTCAGTATTCTTGGGTTTTGAAGTAATATTAATAAAATATATTATATCTGGACAAATAAGTTTTGTACAGTTATTCAAAGTAATCACATTTTAATTTTCTAATTCAACTGATTCAGGACTCTTGGGATGAGACCAAAATATTCATTACGTTCGTACGTGACAAATATATAGTTTATATTAGGTTCATTTGGACAATCTGTTATTTTGGTTTCATCATTTACGGTTCCCAGTAGTAAATTATTAATTGAAATATTTGCAATAAATTCCAAAATCTGACCAAGCAGCAAATTAATTACTAAAAGTAAATAATGCAGAGCAATGTTCATTCACAAACTTCAATTTAAACAATTAAACTTTGTCATAGGCACAATATTTAATGAAAATATGCAAATATAGTATAAAAGTCTCTCATGTATGCTTGTTGATACGGCACTAAAAATCCCTACGTATTATATGATTTTATTTATGGTAAGCGATCTCATCTCTTGAAAATGGTGTTTCTTTTGGGAGGTGAGCAAGCTGGTTTCATAGAGTAGCGACCTGTAATATGCGGATGAGTTCTCATATAGGACGCGACCTCTTATGCTTTATGTGTTGGGTGCTAGTTGTTGAGCTCGATTGTGGGCTTTATAAATATTAGGCTCAAGTGGGCTTATATGGATGGTTTATGGGGTCCCAGCGGACTATATGAAAAGGTTAACAGGTCCAGGCCTATTCTGGTAATTCCGGTAAGAGATTTTTTTTTTATTATGGGAACTTAGCATAAGCGAGAAATCCTAATTCTAAGTCGGTCCTGTTATTTATGAAATTGTGGTGGGAGAAGGGAACCCTGGCTTGGGGAACACTTCTCTTGTCTCTATAAAAGGGGTGCATACCTCTCTTTATTTTACACGTTATTAATTATTGTGATTGTGGGCTTTTGAGATTATTTCTTACTTTTGAATTAAGTATCAGAGGACCTTCGCGGGTCTGACATCCGACCCGTAGGAATGTGCTGTTTTCCAGGACCGGCGAGGTCGCTAGGAGGTTCGTTGAAAGTTTGGCAGGTCGCTGTGACGTATTTGGAGTCTATTTCAGGTCGCTGATCGCAAATTTGATGTTAGTACACCCTATTCTTGGTAACCAATCTTTTTGATTTTGTCAAGTGGCCGTCTGTGGGAACGAGGAAAATCGAGTCCTTGAGCGAAAGGCATGAGAACTTTTATAAGCGAAGCATGAAGAACAATAATATGTCACCCAGAACCCTACAGTACGGTTCTGGATCGAACAAACCAAAGAAGAAGAACAGGACAACGAATATCAATGAAGAGGAACCAATGAAAGATGGGCAGACGCCTTCTCAGGCGGAACCAACAGTTCAGAGTTTGGGTGGCACACCGCCGCCCTCCCCAAAGCGGCGTGATGGGAAGGGACCGACAGAAGATTTGGAGGCGAAGACGCCGGAGGTGGTAGCGCAGAAAGCGATTCAAATAGAAACAAAAGAATTGAAGGATCTGCCCAAGGATAAGCCCTGCCAAATTAAAAAATGCTAAATTAAAAAAGTATTTTTAGATGGGTTTATGGATTTCGTGCCCCTGAAGAAGATGGAAGAACTGAATAAGTACCTAGCAGGCGAGCTAGGTACTCTGAAAGAGAAGGCTGATGGACCAAACGGCAAGCAGTTAGAAAAGTCAATCACCAGGAAGACAAAATAAAGCGGAAGATCTCTATCTAAGAGGTCTTCTCCTGGGAGGAAAGGTCGTAGTAAGCAAAAATATGAGGATACTTCCAGTTTTACCTCATTCACATAGTCTCATACTCATAAACATAAGCATAAAGGGAAGGGAGTGAAGATAAAGCGGAGCCATTACAGGCGTCGAGGTCGCCGACATTGCAAGCATACCAGTGAGAGCGGAACCCAGACCTCGGGTACGGATGACGAATCTCAAGACAAAACTCGTAAGAGCCGCAGCGGGTACTACGAAGGGAATGGTGAGAATGAGATGGGACCAGGGAGTAAGGCGTTTAGAGAGATGCAGGAGGCCCTGCTAAAGTTAGCAAAAGAAGGGTTGAGGGGGAGAAGTTCGAGGAAGATGAGGGACATCCCCTTTCATATGAGATGATGCGAGCTACGATGCCTAAGACGTATAAGGCGTTGGAGTTCCAATATCAGGTGATGACGGACCCGGTGGCACACTTGCAGCTTTTTGAGAATGCAAAGATGTTACATAATTATACGGATGTTGCGGCGTGTTGGGCCTTTGTACCCACTTTGAGGGGAATCACGCAAAGCTGGTTTTACCAATTGCCGCGAGGAAAATTTACCAGTTATCAGGTGTTGCGAGCTGCTTTCTTGAAACAAATTTCCAGCGTAAGGCAGAATGCGAAGACAGCATCGCTCTTTACTATGGTGCAGCGACCTAACGAAACGTTGGAGCAGTATGTTAACAGGTTTACCAATGCCACTCTGGAGGTACCCACTGCTACAGATGAGATGAAGGCGGGAGCTTTACATCAAGGATTGAGGAGGGATGACTTACGCAAGTCCTTAGTAAAAAAGGAGGCGCGAACATACGATGAGGTTCTGGAAAGATGCCATAAATATATACAAGTGGAAGAGGCTGAGGAAGATCATCGTGTATGTTTTGGTAGAGATTTATTTATTAAAAAACAATGAATTATCAATATAAGCAGTAGAACTAATTATTAAACTAGTAATTGATAAATGACCCTAATAACCCAAATTATATAAATAACTATTGTTACACTACCCGCAAAACAATAATAATTGAGTAATGACTGCAATAACCCAAATTTTATCAATTTTAAATAGCTATGAAAATAATTTTTCAGAAATTAATAAACATGAAAGATTTTAAAAAATAATGTGAGGTTTATCTTTGGTTAAAAATAGGTATATGAAAGAAAGTTAATATGTATATTTTTTAAAAATATTAACACACACATAGTCTCCTAATTTAAGTTTTTTTTAAACTTAATCACCACATTTTATTGAAGTATAAGAATTAAGTTTACTAAAAATAAAATCATAATTTTATAACTTAAGTAAACATGGTTTAGTTCTACATGCTTTTTTATAATTGTTAGAAGAGTTTTCGTGGTGTTAAAATAAATCAACGGGTTCATGACTCGGTATTATTGGAGATCGATTCGATTGAAGGTTTCAAAATATTTCAAACTTGGAAAAATAGAAAGAAAATAAAAATAAAGCAATTAACCTAACTAAACTAAACTAGGAATTGAAATGAAAGTGGGTAGGATGCCTCGTCGGATGCCTTAATATGTAAATGCAAGCAATTAATGAAAATAAGCAAGAAAATGCAAGGTTTCACCAAGTACAAGCATGCATGCACAAGGTACAACTATGCATAAAATCCTAAATAATGAAAATTACCAAAAATTGAAAGCATGAATGGATAAAGCAATGAAAATGGACGGGAAAGTTTAAAACTTTATGAAAAATAACAAGCAACAAAGCGTAAATCTAAGATTAAACCTAAAACTATGCATGAAAATAAAAATCAAAATAAAGCATAGGAAAGACTTGAAATCAAGACGACCCAAGAGCCGATCTATGATCTAGATGTGTCATTCATCTAGATTTCATAGCCAAATCATAAGTTTCATCATGAATTCAAGGTGCTAAGACAAAAGGCATAAAATGAAGAAAAATGCATGAAACATATGAAATTACGTGAAATTAAACGATCTAGGCCTCAATCTATGATCTAGTTGTGTCACTCAACTAGATTCCATGGATGATTCACAAGATCAAGCACAAATTCTACTACCTAAGGCAAGAAGCATAAAACAAATGAAGAACAAAGCATGAAATTAAAAGAAAGCTTACTAGAATTAAAGAGAGAATCCAAAAGCTTGATTGAAATTGCAAGGAATTAAAAATTCAAGGGAGTACTTGAATCCTTCTTGAGCATACAAACCTAAGGCAAAGCTTGAAAATTAAATCTAAAGAGAGAAAATTATCCCAAACCCAAGTTTGGGTTGGGAGGAGGTGTCTTTACAAAATGAGAGTGATGTTCTATTTATACAAGGTAATTAGGGGTAAATTGGTCAATTATGCCATATGAGCTTGGATTTCCATGTTTTGACCAAATTTGACCCAAAATGGTCATTCTAGACCATTTGGGTCGAGTTGGGCTCGATTGGCTCGGCAAATATGCAAAGTGGCTCGACGCTGGGCGGGAGTGGCCGGGCGTCCTCGGCAGCTGTCGGCAGGAGGCTTGCGGGTGTGGCCGAGCGTCCTCAGCAGGCCTCGACAGGAGCTTGCGGGCGTGGCCGGCAGGTGCGCGCGCAGTCGATCGACTGTCACGCAGTCGATCGATAGCTCTCGGCAGGATGGGCGTGGGTGTCACTCTCTGTCGAGCAGTCGATGCAGCTCTTGGCAGTCGATCGACAACGCTCGACGCTGAGTCTCGGCAGGCGCTCGGCAGGCGCTCGGCAGGTGCACAGCAGGCGTGGGCAGGCGCTGTCGGACACTGGGTAACCCAGTGTCATATCACGTACCCAGTGTCTACCATATTTCTTCAATTCGAGCCCCGATTCCGCTAAAACTCCAATCGTAAACCCATGCTCGACCATATCCAGACTAGAATACTTCAAAATACCTAATTTAAATATAAAATTAATTAATTAAGATTAAAATAATCATATTAAGTAAAAAATCAAAAAGAAACACGAAAAACAACAAAACGAGAAAACAAACGCAAAACCTAATAAAACTCGATTCAAAAACAACTAAAATAAACATAAAATCCTAATTAAAAACACGAGAAAAAACACAACAATTACATGCAAAACAACTACCCCACACTTATCGGTTTGTTCGTCCTCGAACAACGAAAAAAATTGAGAGTGTACACGCAATGAACATAGTGTAAAAAGAAAATTTCTCGTGCTTATCCGTATTAATATGATGGGATTATCAACATAAACTCGCTAGTGTCAAGCATTGCTCGTTTTACTCTTTCTCAATTGCAAGCCAAATCGATGACTTCCTCACAAATGGGAATTTGAGGGTATTCGCTCAATTCGCTCAAGTGTATATCCTCGAAAAGCGCAAGAGGGGCGATCTCCACCATATCCCCAATTTTATCCTTCATATGAATCTCTCCCAAACTTGGTTCCATCTCATTGCAAATATCCTCCAAATGATCGTTCAAGCTCGAACTCTCAACATCCAAGGGATCAATCACATCAAAAATCGGCAATTCGGGTTGACTTGGAAGTTTATTTCTCTCTTCTGCCCTTCTCGCTATATAAGCCTCGACTTGACGACTTGATTCCTCTACTTTCTTTTCAAGTTCAGAAATGTCATAATCCTACACAGTTGATTGCGCAATTTCGCCTTGTTGACATATGGTCTCGGCTTCGTGATCTTGATGCCCCACCATTATTTGATCATTTAGTTGGTAGTCTTCATAGCTCGGGTAGGAAGGAATTAAGTTGGGAGGGGAATAAGATTCGTAACTCGGATAGAAAGAATTAGAGTCACACAAATTATATGAGTCATATCCCGTTTGATAACATGGTGGTGTAGATGGAGCGTTTGAAGGTTCAAAACTCTCTATTTCGGCTTGTCGGGCTGCGAACATTTCATCAAACACTTTCCTGACATAATCCTCGAGCTTCTGATCATTAGTATCATTCCATTGTGGCTCATCGTCAAATGGTACTATGCATTCATTCTCCAAATGTCCTCGGCCTCCACAACGATTACAAATTACATTGGGTACGTAGAACTTACACATGAATTTATCGTATATTTCATCCCATGTTTGCAAGGAATCAGGCTCTTGCCTCCATAACCATTCCTTTGCTTGATCTCTTAGTTGAAAAGGGAAAAGTCTCATCCTCACTTGGTCCCTAGTAAGCCTGAGAAGCGGAGAATCTTGGGTGATGTACTCGAACTTTTGAATGAATTTTAGCGCATCCTCGTTCCGAAGCCCATAGAAAATCAGAAGATTCTTTTGGTCGTACTCGTCGGGAAAGTAATTCTTCATCGCGGCGCTTGATGGAATGGCCGGTCGAAGTGCACGACGCCAATCGTATGGTGGTATTTCGTACGGGTAAGACATATTTTTAATTTTTTAATATATTTTTTTTGAAAGAAATAAAAAAAAATTCAATTTTTTTTATTTTTTTTTTTTGAATATTTGATTTTTTTTAAAAATGTTTTTGAAGATTAAAAAAGAACTGAATATATATTTTATTTAAAGGTTAACGGTAGCTCTTAACGGTAGCAGCTACAATTAGTGTTACCGTTAACAATTTCTTTTTTCGAAAATTAAATATATATTTTTTAATTTAGGAAAATGGTTTGATAAATCTTGGGTTTTGGTTGTAGACGTACCTTGCAAACACAACACTCAAGATTAAACGCCCCGGTGAAAAATAATAAAAACAAATAAAACAAAAAATCACAAATAAATATTAAAGATAAATGAAACGAAAATAAAAACACAAATAAGGATAACGAAGAGCAAACACAAAATTCACAACCTTTAGTTTTCTCCGGCAACGGCGCCAAAATTTTGATTCGAACTTTTGTGTACCTACTTATAAAGATTTGATAAAATTTTAAAAGCTCGCCCGTAAGAGAACGGGATCGCGTGTAGGTTGGTAAGTTGAACCGAATCGTCTCTCAAGGAAACTAGGCTCGGAAGTTCCTTATGTGTTTGTTTGTTCACGAATACGAAATAAAAATAAAACCCTAATCTTAACACGTAAAAATAATAAATTTATTTAAAACAAAGAACAATTAAAAACTAAGAGTTTTGAAAAGATTTTGAAAACAAGGGTTCTAGAGTTTCGAATCATTTCCACGATCTATTGGGATAAACCCAATTGATGGTTCACGACGATTCTAGGCTCCACAACCATTAGATCTAGCCAATCAATTTCATCAATCTCAACATAATAATCCCAACATCATCATCACCAATCTCAACATCATACAATTTATCATCATACATGGGGGGTTTTGTTTTGTTGAAGATTAATTATTAGACTATCAAGCATGAATTTAAAAGCATGAAAATTAATTAAACTAGATTAAACGGAAAGAAAACTTACTTATTAAATTGATGAATTTGCAGCATCTTGATGGTAGAAAACTTGAATCTAAATTATCTAAAAGCTAATCTAAATTAATCTAAAGCTAGAAAACTAGATCTAAGAAATTTTAAAGAGAAACTACGAACAACTCGGCACTCGTTGGGGTTGTCAATCCCTAAGAGGCCTTAGAAACCCTAGGAATAAGTTTATTGTGTCTAACTACAACTTAGGTAACTTAGAAAATCAGATTTATGGGGTAGTATTTATAGATTCGAAAAACTTGAAAATGAAAGTTTTTATGTCGGTTCTGGGCACTTAGCGGTAGCGTTAACGGTAAGGTAGCGGTAGGGTAACCGTTATAGAAAGCTATCGCTAGTTCTTCATTTTTGTACTTCTGCACTTCGACAACGGTTCTGGGCAGCGGTAAGTAACCGTTATAGATAGCGGTAGTAGCTATCGCTAGTGCACCGTTAGCTTCTCTTCCTTCAATGATTCTATAACGGTTCCAGAAGCAGTAGAATAACCGTTATAGATAATCGTTAGCTTCAAATTCTTGCTACTTCTTCGTCGGAAAGCTCAACCTTGACTCTCGATCGTCATACTTTATCCTTTACGTGCTGAACTCTTCCGGTTACTTAGCTATAAGGTGAAAAACAATAAAATATCACCTAATTTTATCAATCTAGATTAAAAAGCGGTAAACTTAGCTGGAAGTACAAATATACGAATTTAAACTCAAACTACCCAACTTATCCCAAAAACATTAATAAAAATGAACTAAAATACCCACTAAAATCCATTCAAATATGCTTTAATCAGGCGGATAAGTGGGTCAGAGAGTAACGCTGGAGGTGGCAAGTGAAGAGCGGAGTGAGAAAGATATATATAATAGGGAGCGCGAGCCGAGCGAAGTAATTTAGGATTTTGAAATTTTTGTGAGTTTTGCTTTGGCTTATGATGATGATAATGTTGGTAATTGTGCGTTGCTGCTGGAGCTGCATATAAACCCCTCCCTACTAAGTCATTTTGTTCTCGTAGGAACTATTGCATCAATGAGGTGAGAGATTATGTATGTAGCTTTTGTCGTATTAATGCTTGTGGTTTGGGTTTGATTGAAATCGCAAATTTTTGTTTTTGGAGAGACAATGTATGAAGGAAATTGATCTTATTGCCTAGAATAATTCAGAATTTGTTTTTAGGTGTTTATAGTATTCTAATGACAGTGTATTTTCTTACAAACGTGAGTAGAACTTACTAATTGGGTTATTATTTCAATGGTTTTTGCATTCAACCCTTTTTGTTAGAGATCATATAAATCTTTGTATTTAGTCTTTAAATTTATTATGATACGACTATTACGATTCCGTTACAATTACGATATGACCATTACGAAATCGTAACGATTCTTTCCATTTTTGTATCACCACACACTTGTATAAATAGATGAATGATGTAGAGGCCATTTGAGCATTTTCAATAAACCAAGTTTTATATTCTCACATGGTATCAGAGCCTTATTAGGAAACATTTTTTTTACTCTCTCAATCCAATGGCCAACGAGGATTTAATCCCACCAACCACCTCTTTCGTTGCCCCTTCACCAACTTCAGCCTCGAGTTTTCACTCGGCTCAATCAGTTACGAACATTCGTAACAAAATCCCTCTTATCCTTGATCTACATAAGGTCCAATATCACACTTGGGCCGAGCTTTTCCAAATTACCGCTCGCGCTCACAATTTGATTGATCACATTGATTGGTTCCCGCATCCGGATGACATCTCCGACGCTAAATGGCGGCAATTAGATGTCATTGTCCTCAGTTGGATCTATGGCACAATAGTGAGGACCTTCTCCTCACCATCATCAAAGTCGGCTCCACCGCTTGTTTCCTTTTCACCGTGCCCAAAATGGCATTTTTGAGTTTATAGATATATGGTGGCATTTTGGGAGCAAAATGACAAAATGTGGCATTACATGAGTTTTCCTAAATTTGGTTATTAGTGACCGAGAAATTCTTGAATTTTCAAAAACTATAATGATCGAATTTTGCTAGATTCTTCAACCACTTGTGGTTGAACACACATGTTTTACAAAGTCTAGTGTCTTTAGACCATTAAGAAATGAGTTGGTTTTGGATTATACAAATGACTTCACAGCACACCAATACTTTTTTAGTTTCGTGAGGATTTGATAAGTTGGGCGCACGAGATTCCAAACAAACATAATATGGTGATTGTGGTGAAACGTTCGGACACTGACGGTGGTAAATATAAGTGTAATGTTGTCTTGTGAATGTAGTGGGGCACATCACGAGTCTGAGCTTAAATCCTTACGAGGGAGAAGTGACAATTGATTAGTATGTGTTTGTCTTGATTTTTATATATATTTAGGTGATATTTTAATTAGATTTATTATTAATTTCGGTATAGGTTGGATAGATTGAGCATATATTCATATTTATGTATATCCCCGGCTTAGTTTACCGTGTTTTGATCGTAATTGTAGCATATGGGTGATTATTCTTTTTTTCCTATACATCTAAGTAGTGAGGAAGCTGAGTACTGAAAAGATGAAGCTTGCAAATCATTGCGAGAACCGAGAGATGAGAACGAGCAAATCGGCAAAAAAGTAGCATATTTACCTACTTAGCGGTAGGTTTAACGGTAGCTCCTACCGCTAAGCTACTGTTAACCCCTAGAGGTTCAACCATCGCTATCTCTACCGCTAAGGGATGTCAGATTGTTGCCAGAAGGAGTTAGCGGTAGGCTTAACGGTAGCACTTACCGTTAACGCTATCGTTAAGAGATGACAGTTTGTTCCGAAGACGGGTTAACGGCAGCCTTACCGTTAAGCTACCGTTAACGGGCCCAGAAACATGATTTTAAGGAAACTCTCATACTAATTTTTGGGAACCTATATATATCCTTCCATACTTCAACAAGGGGGGTGTGTTTGGATACTTCTAAGGTTCTAAGACGCAGAGAGATCTCAATTCCTTCCTCCATAACATCGATTCAAGATCAAGAGAGAAGATTGAAGATCACAAGTTCTAAAGCTCCATTCCTTTGCTTTGTGATTTGTTCTTCGACTGAGATCGCCTTCCTTTCTCCGGATTCACTGGAGAATTACTGCTTTCTAGGTATTAATAAGTACTCTAAACTCTTTAATTATTTTCTAGGTTAGTTGTTAGTTAATTATTGATTTTTGATATTTTTCTCTTTTTTTTTTGGATTTGGAACTATTTATTGCTTGAGTACCTTAGATTTAGTAGATAATATATATTGTAATATTTTCCCTTTCAAGTTTGTTTCGTTTATTTATGTTTGTTAATTATAGTAGTAATTTGTTCATGATCTTTAATTGTTCTTCTATTTCTAAAACCCTAGTTATAGTTTTCAGTTTATTTATCTTTTTAATTCTATTTAATTAATTTGTATAGTTTAATTAGTTTTCAAATTGTTCTTGTTTTTCAATTTGTTGAGTGCATGCAGGTGTTAAGCTTTTGTAATTTTTTAATATTCTTTTTGTAATTTTGCTTAATTTGATGTAATAAAACTGCTGTATCAGACGAAGAAAAGGGAGAACGATAGATTAGGGAAAGAAAGTTGGTAGGTAGGAAATATGTAATTTGTTTCTTAGCCTCCACAATTGTATCTCCCCTATTTATACACATGGTAGAACATACAATTGTTATATCACGGATCAGGTCACCGACCATATGAATATATTAAATTAAAATTTCAGATATATTACATATAAAATAAACATACATCAATATATAAATATATTAAATAATATTATGTTGCTCAAGTACATTTACGTAATAGACAAATATGTTTGAACTAGAGCTCATATTCAAAGTGGATGCATTTTGACCATTAGCATCAAATGACCTAATAGCAACAACAAAATTAAATAATTAAACTATATAGAAGCCCAATTGGTTTATTAATTATTGTAGCTTGTCAACCCAAAGGCCCAATAACCATCACTCCAGGACCGGGCCAGCAATCCAGCTTGCATCCCTTATCCATTCGGTTCCAGTCTCATGACCCGACGACCCAGATTGTTTCTCTCTCAAATCGATCTCATCCTCATTTTTTCCAATCAAACCAAAGATGCCTCCTTTAACCCTAATCGAGCCCTCCTCCACCGTTCCCTCTCCAAATCCCATCAATTACTATCCAATCCCACAGTCGTCGGCACCATCCGTACCAACAACCATAACTACCGCCCTGATTTACAGATCCTTGACCGCAAGGATCAAAAGTCGAGAACTTTTTCCCCATAAATTTCACATCTTCCCACGAAGCCAAATCCAATTTAGGGTTTTCCCATTCCACCAATATTTGTTCAACCTCCTCCCCTTTCCGAGTAATGGAGCGCTTATCCAAGACCTTGCTGGGGCTAATTCAGAAAATTCCATCGGCGTCCGTTTCCGATAGTTCCTCTAGAGGTGAGATCTCATGCTTAATTTTCTTTTTCAATAGGGATACGTGAAACACTGGGTGTATTTTTGACCCTTCTAGTAAGTCCAGCTTATAAGCTACCCTTCCAATTTTTTGAATGACAGTATAGGGTCCGTAGTAGCGGGAAGCTAGCTTCAGGTTTCTGCGAAGGTGTAAGGATTTTTGCTTGTAAGGTTGGAGCTTCAGGTAAACTTCATCCCCTAACTCAAAGTTCCTTTCTGTTCGAGTCTTGTCTGCATTAGTTTTCATCCGATTTTGGGCATGCATTAGGTTATCCCTCATGGTCTTCAATATAATCTGCCTCTGCTGGAATAGACCTTTGGCTTCTCCATTGCTTGCATCCATATAGGGTCCTGTAGATAGGAGAGGGGGGGTATACCCGTATAGGGCCTGAAAAGGAGTCATTTTCAACCATGTATGATAATTGGTATTATACCAATGTTCAACAAGGGATATCCATTTGAACCATTGTCTTGGTGCAGCACTAGTCATACATCTTAAGTAAGTTTCTAGGCACTGGTTCAATCTTTTTATTTGCCCATCTGTCTGTCGGTGGTAAGCTGATGATAGATTGAGTCTTACCCCCAGTATCTTAAATAGATCCTTCCAGAATGCACTAGTAAAAGCCTTGTCCCTATCTGATATGATGCTCACTGGTAATCCATGTAACTTGTAAATGGTGTCTAAAAACAGTTTAGCTATAGGCTGTGCTGTGTAAGGGTGTGAAAGTGCTATGAAATGCCCATACTTGGTGAATCTTTCAATGATCACAATTATCACATCCTTCCCTCCTGATTTTGGTAACCCCTCCACAAAATCCATAGAAATGTGTGTCCAAGCCTGCTCAGGGATGGGTAAAGGCTGTAATAAAACAGGATGGCCTTCGCTATCTGGTTTGTTTCTCATACATACATCACATTCTTGCACCATCTTAACAACATCTCTTTGAATCTTAGGCCAGAAGAAAACACCCTTCAATCTCATTTAAGTACCATTAACCCCAGAATGACCCCCATAGGCTGACTCATGCATGACTGACAATATCTATTTTTTAATCTTGTCATCATGTCCAACCAAAAGTTTACCCTTGTATCTTATGACTCCCCCACTGATTGTGTATTCTGGAAAAAGGTTAGGGTTTATACTCTTGGCAGCTACTATCTTGTTGCATAGTGGATCCTTGGCATAAGTAGCTATCACCTCTTTCACCCACTCTGGAATCACCAGTGTTATGGCCACACAGATGTCTCCAGTCTCTTCCCTCCTTAATAGAGCATCTACAGTTCTATTATTTATTCTCTTCCTATATTGTATCTCATAGTCAAGCCCCAAGAGTTTAGTGACCCACCTTTGCTGCATAGGGGACATGACCCTTTGATCCAACAGATGCTTGAGAGCCTGTTGATCAGTTCTGATTTTGAATTTGTGCCCTTGGAGATAGTACCTCCACCTTTGAATAGCCATTAGGATAGCAAGAAACTCCCTCTCATACACAGATAAGCTTTGATTCCTAGGGCAAAATGTCTTGCTCATGTAAGCAATGGGCCTGCCTTGCTGCATCAGCATAACCCCTACTCCATACCCAATGGCATCAGTCTCAAGGATAAAAGGTTGAGTGTAGTCAGGTAGTGTGAGGACTGGTGTGGAAATCATGGCTTCCTTCAACTTGTTAAATGCATCCTCNTGTTTCTCATACATACATCACATGCTTGCACCATCTTAACAACATCTCTCTACATCTTAGGCCAGAAGAAAACACCCTTCAATCTCATATAAGTACCATTAACCCCTGAATGACCCCCATATGCTGACCCATGCATGATTGACAATATTTGTTTTTTAATCTTGTCATCCTGTCCAACCAACAGCCTACCCTGGTATCTTATGACTCCTCCACTGATTGTGTATTCTGGAAAAAAGTTAGGGTTTATACTCTTGGAAGCTAGTATCTTGTTACATAGTGGATCCTTGGAATAGGTAGTTATCACCTCTTTCACCCATTCTGGAATTACCAGTGTGATGGCCTCACAGCTATCTCCAGTCTCTTCCCTCCTAGATAGAGCATTTGCAGCTCCATTCTCTATTCCCTTCCTGTATTGTATCTCATAGTCAAGCCCCAAGAGTTTAGTGATCCTCCTTTGCTTCATAAGGGACATCACCCTTTGATCCAACAGATGCTTGAGGGTCTGTTGATCAGTTCTGATTATGAATTCGTGCCCTTGGAGATAGTACCTCCACCTCTAAATGGCCATTAAGACAGCAAGAAACTCCCTCTCATAGACATATAAGCTTTGATTCCTAGGGCAAAGTGTCTTGCTCATGTAAGCAATGGGCCTGCCTTGTTGCATCAGCACAACCCCTACTTCATACCCACTAGCATCAGTCTCAAGGATAAAAGGTTGAGTGTAGTCAGGTAGTGTGAGGACTGGTGTGGAAATCATGGCTTCCTTCAACTTGTTAAATGCATCCTCATCTCCCCATTTGAACTAGTTTTTCCTTAGCAAAGCTGTGAGTGGTTTGCAAATAATTCCATATCCCTTAACAAACCTCCTGTAGTAACCTGTCAACCTAAGAAACCCCCTTAATTGTTTAACAGTAGTAGGCCTAGGCCAGTTGACCATACATTCAACCTTATGTGGGTCAGTGGATACCCCATCCTCAGAGATCACGTGCCCTTGATACTCAATCTGCTTCTGCCCAAAATGGCATTTACTTCTTTTGGCATAAAGAGTGTTCTCCCTCAATAGGCTTAGTAACTCTTCCAGGTGCCTTAAATGTGACTCCCACTCCTTGCTTAAACCAAAATATCATCAAAAAAACACAAGGGTGTGCTTCCTCAAACATCCCTTGAAAACCTGGTTCATTAAGGATTGAAATGTTGCAGGTGCATTGCACAGTCAAAAGAGCATTACCAGAAACTCATAATGGCCATGATGAGTGCTGAATGCAGTGAGATACCTGTGTTTTGGGTCCATTAATATCTGAAAATACCCTGATCTTAGATCAATCTTAGAGAAGTATTTGGCCCCAGAAAGTCCATCTAGCAGTTCCTCAATAATAGGGATAGGATAATCATGCTTCATTGTTAGCTCATTTAAATACCTCTAATCAACACACATCCTCCAGGTTGCATCCTTTTTCTTTACTAATAGAACTGGAGATGAAAAATGGCTTTTGCTGTTCTGTATCATCCCTGACTCTAACAATTCCTGTACAATCTTCTCTATCTCATCCTTGTGGTTATGGGAAGCCCTATAGGGGTATTGATGCTTAGGCGTACTCCCAGGTTTGAGGATTATCTGATGTTCAACCCCCCTACTGGGGGGTAATCCTTTTGGCTCCTTAAAAACATCTTCATACCTCTCTAGCAAACTTGTCAGCCCATTATCCTCCTTGAAATCCTGCCTAGTTGTATGCAACACATAGATCTCCTCCACCTGCTCCTCAAGGTCTTCATGTAACATCCTGAAAAGAGAGTGCTCAATGATGAGCTAGTAGTGAGCTGAGTCAGTAAGGGCTTTCAATCTGGTTTTCTTTCCCTCCAAGTACACAATGACTAACATGTCCTTTTAATCTAACTCAATGGGGGTATTTTCCTTAAGCCAATCACCTCCCAGAATGAGGTCACAGCCTTCATGTTGAAGGAGCCTCAGGGGATACCTAAACATGTAATTCTGCATCTTCCATGTGAACCCTTTAGCTTGCTGGGAACTCAATAACCTCTGCCCATTAGCCACCTTAACCAGAATAGTCTTGGTGGACCCCAATTCACACCCCAGCTCTCTAGCAGTTGACTCCTTAATGAAACTCAATGTGCTTCCAGTGTCTAGCAACACATGTAATTATTTGTCCCCACAATACCCCACAAGTATCATGGTTGTGGGACTAAGTTCTCCTGCAATAGAGTTGAGTGACATTTGTATTTCCTCAACTGGTCCCAATTCTCCTTCAGGTTCTTCATGGTTCTGAACTAAGTCTAAGTAGGTCAATTCTTCTTCTTCTGTCATTATCATGTAGTTCATTCTATTCTTGCACCTGTGTCCAACCACAAACTTCTCATCATAATTATAGCAGAGTCCTTTTTCTCTTCTTGCAGCCATTTCTGCTGAGGTGAGTAATTTAGGAGGTGGTTTTCCTTGATTGGGAAGAGCCTGTATATAAGCATTAGGGGTAGTGGATGCAGTGCCTCTCTGAGTAGGGTAAGGTGTGGGAATAATATTTCTGATAGGGCCCTTAACTCTCTTAGTAATTGCCTCCAGGGATAGTAATTGCTTGGTCTGTTGGAGGGTGTCAGGCTCAAACATGTTCACAAAAGCTTTTAGGTCCTCACTCAGTCCACTGATGAAGCTTGCTAGGAAATAGTCCTCAGTGTATCCTTTCTGATTTAGCATAATCATGCAGGCTCTCAACTCCTCAAACTTCTCAACATACTCAGCATATGAACCACCCTGTTCCAGCTTGTTAAATTCTCCAATAATTATAGCTTCTTTCAGCTCATTAAACTTAGCAGAAATACTCCCTACAAATTGTTGCCATGTGAGGTCAGCTTCACCTGAGTTGAAATTTTGAAACCATTGGGCAGCCCTTCCCTCAAAGTTCATATTAGCTAGTGTGACCTTTTGTGCTTTTGGTATATTGGGTATCAATTTAAAATATCCATTGCATTTAAGGATCCAGGTTCTAGGGTTTGAACCATCAAATCTGGGGAAATCAATTTTAGGCAAGGGACTGAGGATTTGGGGGGTTTGCTGTTCTGTTAATATCCTGCCTCTTGTTGATGATTGTGTTCTGGATTGTGACCCTTCATGGACATGGTCTGAAAAAGGGGATCCCAGAATTGATTCCTCTTCATCTGTAGCCTTGCCCTTGCTCATATTGAGAAGGTGCACTGCATAGTGGCTAGGGTTTAGTGAGGTGATCCAGCTTGTCAATAAAACCTGTTCTTAATTCCTGCATCTCTGCCCTGATCCCAGTGAATTGTTCTTGAGTTTCTTGGTCTTTTGCTGCCTTTTTTTGAGTTTCTGTCTGAAAATTAATTTCGAACTTTCTTTGTGTTTCTTGCAGATCCTTCAAGCGTGTGCCTTCTGCCATGGCCAAGGAAGATGGGCTCTGGATACCACTTGTTAAACTTTTGTGATTTTTTAATATTTTGTTTGTAATTTTGCTGAATTTGACGTAATAAAACTGATGTATCAAACGAAGAAAAGGGAGAAAGATAGATTAGGGAAAGAAAGTTGGTAGGTAGGAAAAATGTAATTCATTTCGTAGCCTCTACAATTCTATCTCCCCTATTTATACACATACCCAATTGGTTTAATTAATTATTGTAGCTTGTCTGCCCAAAGGCCCAATAACCGTCACTCCAGGACCGGCCCAGCAATCCAGCCTGCTTCCCTTATCCATTCGGTTCCAGCCTCATGACCCGGCGACCCGGATTGTTTCTCTCTCAAATCGGGCTCATCCTCATTTTTGCCAATCAAACCAAAGATGCCTCCTTTAACCCTAATCGAGACCTCCTACACCGTTCCCTCTCCGATTTTCATCAATTCCTCTCCAATCCCACCGTCGCTGGCACCATCCGTACCAACAACCATAATAGCAGGGTAGACGATCACTTAAACCAGAGCTTACACCGTTAATTGAAAACATTCATCAATCCAATCGAGCAAGGCCCAAGCCTATTTCCCTTCCTGCCAGTAATTCTTCCGACACTACTGATATAGTATGCGACGAGATTCCAGTAGCAATGTCGAGATACGGGAAATCTGTTCATTCTGAGAATGCCGGTATTATACGATCCAGAGCAGACCGACATATCAATAGGGGAGATTACGGTAGTGAGCCACTTCATTTCAAGAGTCCAGAACATTCTAGAACTTATTGGGAAAACCGCCAGCTGAGCATGGAGAACAAAGGTTGGGATGATAGAGATAGAGAGAGGGATGATCGTCGTGAAAAACGTGATGAAGATTACAAAAGATTCCCCCTAGAAATAGACGTGTGAATGAATGGTTAAATGAAGAGAACCACCGTTACGAAAGGAATAATTTTGATGAGAGGTATGTGCACGAAGAAGATTATGAGAGATCTCATGATAGAGATTAGGGGTGAGGATTCGGTCGGTTCGGCCGCAAACCGAATCGAACCGAATTAACCGAAACTGAATTGTGCTTAAAGTTTCAAACCTAACCGAACCAAATTTAGGTCTAAAACCGAAAAAACTGAAAACCAAAATATTTATAAAATTGTAAACCGAAATAAACCAAAAATATGTGTAAAACCGGATTAACCGAACCGAATCGAATTAATAAAAATAATAATAAGTAGTATAAAAAAAATTCATTCTTTTTATTTTTTAATTATATTTCGGTTAAAACCAAACCGAATCAAAATTCATTTGTAAAACCGAACCGAACCGAAATAACCGAATTTCTCGAATTCTTAAACCAAAAACCGAACCGAAATTTTTGGTTCAGTTCGGTCGGTTATTTCGGTTTTTTGGTTTTTTCTCACCCCTAATAGAGATAGCATTCCGCGATGTGCACGAGAGCCTCGTCAACATGATTTGGCATGCCCACAGGTTGGACCTTACAGTTCTGCTATCGTGTTGGGATGGGCTGCCAGAGATTTTGAGTTAAAATCGAACTTGCTAATCAGCTTTCGAATTTTCATGGTCATGCTCATGAAGACCCGTTGGACTTTATAAAGGAGTTTTATTCCGTAGTTAGTGGAATTCCGCCCATGGGACTTAGTCTCGAAGAGTTGCAAATGAGATGTTTCCCGAACAACCTGAAAGATAAAGCTAAGTTTTGGCTTCTCTCTCTAGAGCCGAGATCACTGACATGGGATATGGTTTATGGGAAATTCATGAACCAGTATTATTCAACCCAGACGACGGGTCATCTTAGGAGGCAAATTGCTAGTTTTGATCAGCACGATGGTGAGTTATTCTACGAAGCATGGGAGCTATAAGGGCTGTTTCTATGAAGGGTTGTCACCGATATGTAAAAGTCAAGTTGAGACAGCGTCCGGAGGTGATTTTAGGGATTTGACTGCTCCAGAAGCCAAGAGGGTGTTTGAGAAGATGAGCAAAAGTCCAGGTAAACAAATTCTCGACGTCGGAGACTTAAGGTCAATGAAGTCGCTATAACTAAAAAGGAAGACGACAAGAGGTTCGAGGAAATAGCCAAAGAGGTGGTAGCCCTAAAAGACGAGCTATCGATTCAGGCTTCTTCAAAAAATGCCATTGAAGTATGTGGTCGTTGCGGATCACCAGGGCATTTGGCGAATGTATGCCCAGTGACGTTTGACGAGGAGCCATAGGAGGAAGTTAACGCCATTCAGAATTATCACGGCCAACCTCCTAATTCTGGGCAAAAATACAAAGGACTATAACCCCATACTCGAACATGTACAATCCAGGGTGGCGTGATCACCTGAATTTCAAGTTTGGTCCTGGGAACCCAAATCATATGCCGATGCCTCCGCAAACCAACCCATAGTACCTGCCCTCACCCCCACCCAACAAATATCCTACGAAGGGGTAAGGACCTACTCCAGTTAAACCAGACGATCAATTGTTGTTGTGGCAGCAAAATTAAGTAGCTGAGACCATTCGTAATTGGGACGGACTTGTGTAACTGACTGTGCAGGTAAATGACCTTTCTAAGACTGTGAACAATATAGAGACGATGATGGGTCAAATGGCGGCTTCTATGGCAAAAATGTCGAACGAGAAGGATAAACTTCCAAGTCAACCAGATCAGATCTTAGTTGTTCATGTCCTTCGAAATGGAAAGAAGATTGATAATGGTGTAGTCGAGTAAGAGGAGGAAGAAAAAGAGGTGACCACAGTTCCGACGCCGGTTCCACAGAAAGAAGGCGCAACCAAACCGGTGGACCAGATGCATAAGTCACCAAATCGCTATATCCCGGGATTCATTAAGGGGACAATCCCAAACCAAGCCCCTACTCAAACATCAATTGAATGATCCCAGTCAGTCCTTGAAGTCGCAGCCAGTGCAGAAAATGACCACGATTCGCGATCCAGTTCCTTTTCTAAGTCGCCTACGTCCGGCCAAAGAAAATAAAAAATTCATGGAGGTTTATAATTTGCTGAAGAACGTGAATGTTAACCTTCCTCTTTTGGATGTGATTAAGTGTTTGTAGGTTTTAGTGGTGATGAATAAGAAAAGTGGGTTCATGGCTCGGTATTATCGGAATTCGATTGTTTGTGTGAATCAATGTGTTTTTAGCTTTTGGAATATAAATGAAAATGAAAATAAAATTAAAACTGTAAAAATAAACTAACTAGGAAATGTAAAATGCAAGTTGGTCGGATGCCTCGCGCGTATGCCCAAATTGAAAGTGCAAGCAATAATGAAAATAATCAAGTAAAAGCAAAGTTTCACCAAGTACAACTAAAGCAACATAAGGTGCAACTATGCTTGCATGAATATAAAAATCTGAAATAATGCAAATTAACAAAAATTGAAATCACCAATAGAAAGATCAATAAGAGTTGACATGAAAGTTAAAAACTTTATGCAAAATAACAAGAAAAGAAGAGTAGGTCTAGGATTTAACATAAAATAATGCATGAAGTTAAAAACCAAAATAAAGCATATGAAATACTTAAAATAAAAACGATTAAGGACTCGATCTATTATCTTGGTGGGTCACTCACCTAGATTCCATAGACAATTCACAAGATCTAACAAGAAATCTATGAGTTAAAGCGAAATTCACAAATGAAGAACAAGCATAAAATACTCAAAATAAAGACAATCAAGGACTCGGTTTATGATCAAGGTGTGTCACTCACCTAGATTCCATGGACGATTCACAAGATCTAACAATTAATCTAAGAGCTAAGGCAAAAAGTATAAATTGAAGATAAAGCATGATATTGAAGAAAGCATGAAATTAAAGGAAAGCTTACTTGAATTAAGAAGAGAACCCAAAAGCTTGAATGAAATTACAACATAATAAAATCCAAGGGAGTACTTGAACTCTTCTTGAGCTTACAAACCCAAGGAAAAGTTTGAAATTGAATTTAAAATATAGAGAGAGAAATTAAGTTCCAAACCCAAACATGGGTTGGGAGGAGGTGGATTTTACAAAATGAGAGTTGGGTTCTATTTATTGATTAACATGAATTTATCTTGATTTTAGCTAGTATTTTAGTTCATTTTTGTTATTATTTTCGGTGAAAGTTGGATAGATTGAGCATATTTTCACATTTTCTTATTTCCAACTTGTTTTACCGTATTTTAATTATAATTAATTAATTTTATGTTTATTTTAGGTATTTTGAGGTATTTAGGTTTGGACGTAGTCAAGAATGGGCAAACGAGTAGAGTTTCAGCGAAAACGGGCCGCGATTTGAAGAAATAACAGTTTTGGTCCTTCTAGAAGGGTTGTCGCTGGGCCCAACCGGTATAGAAAGCTGGGCTGGCAACAACTTCTGATTCTAGGCCTTCTAGAAGGGATGTCTTTGGGCCCAACCGGTATGGAAAGTGCTGAAAGTCCTGGAAGGGGCGGAAACCCTAATTTTGACCCCTTTTCTAAGCCACCTACACCTATAAATACCTCCTACCCCTCACATTCGAAAATACACATTATTCCTAGGGTTTCTAAGGCCTTTTAGGGGTTGACAACCCCAAGAGTGCCATTTTATTTTCTTAGTTTCTCTTCATAATTTTTAGTTTTAAATCTCTAACTTTTAGAATAGTTTAGATTAGTTCTTAGGTAATTTAGATCCAAGATCTCTACGATCGAACGCTGTTAATCTTCATCGTTAATTAGTAAGTTCTTATTCCTTATGCTCTTTAGTTTAATTTACATGCTTTCATTAGTTTAATTAATTATCTCAAAATAATAATTATTTCCA
>BMAC01000280.1:928773-940637 GCA_014905375.1 Phtheirospermum japonicum | reverse complement strand
ATTCTCCTTCGTTTTGCTAAAATCCCCCTCAACAAAAATAATGGGAACTAGATTCGGGCACAGGGGTTTGCAAATTTCCTCAACAAACTCGTCCACCAACTCAAAATTAAAATCCATTAACGGCTCGGTTGGGATAACAAGAGGCTCAATAAATTCCTTCTCGAACACTTCATCAAAATTGACATCGTCCACAACAATGTCGTTCAAATCTATTCCGGATTGTGTGTTGATAAGTTCTTATGTTCGACCGATTTCCTCATTTTTCCAAAGGTAGTTGATCAACATGTGCCCATATTGATTGTTGATATGTTTATGGTGATAGATTATTCACTTTTTCGACCACCGAAGCGAATTGGAGTTTTAGTTCTGCGAATTGCTTACCATGCGCGCCTTGGAAAATTACATTGCATATGCTTACTTTTGGAGAATACTAAGGCGTGGCACGATCGTCACCTTTTCTTGGATCCGGGATAGCATCGTTCGTAGAAGGCGTCGAGCTTTCGACRTTAAACAAGCGCTTCTTGGGAGGCAACCCAAGTATTCGTTTTATTTTCTTTTTCCTTTAAGTTTTACTAGTTAGTTTGTTTTTGTTCGTTTGTTTTTTTTTCTTTTTAGGTTTTATTCAAGACATTTTTGTTCACGTGACTAGAGACGAAAGATGATTGTACAAGTGCTCTTTGGAGAAGCTCGACTATTTTTAGGGACGTTTTCTTATTCCCTTTCTCCCTTGCTTTTATTTTCTTATACTCATTTATGGCAATCAGGGGATTGCCGAGTTTTTAGAGGGGGGATGGTTGAGTATGATTTATATTTGAAATTTGTGCAATTTGAAAATTCTTACGTGATTGATCACTATTTCTGCGCTAAATTGTGTTTGTCTGGCTTGCCTGTCGAAGTTAACTAAGTTTGATTTGATTTTCTTGTCTTGGCCTTTAAAATAGGAATTTTGAACATAAAAATCCAAGAATTACACCAAACCCCAAATTAATTGAACCCGTTAAACCATATTAAGTATAAAATAAAAAAGAAACACGAAAAACAATAAAACGAGAGAAATAACCTAATAACTTAACTAATCGACTCAAAAACCGCTAAAATCAATATAAAACCCTACTTTAAAACATGAGAAAAATACCACAATTACATGCAAAATATTAAGACGATGCCAGCATATGTGAAGTTCTTCAAGGAGATTGCTTCGAGAGATAGGCGTTTGGCGGCAAACCAGTGAGTGGAGTTGACAAAAAGGTTAGTGCTATTTTCAAGAATCCGTTGCTTTCCAAAGGAAAAGGATCACGGGAGTTTCTGCATCACTATTTCGCTCGGAAATGGGCAGACAGCGCAAGAATTGCTTGATCTTGGCGTCGGCATTAATTTGATGCCATACTCTCTCTATAGGCAATTTGATCTTGGGACCATGAAGCCGACCACCATGCAACTCCAATTGGCGGACCGATCAATCAGGTACCCTTTAGGCATTGTTGAGGATGTTTTGGTGCAAATTGGTGATTTAGTAGTTCTGGTTGATTTTGTTATTTTGGATGTTGGTGAGGTGACGAATGAGAGCAAAGAACATACTATTTTGTTGGGTCATCCGTTTATGTCTACTTCTCATGCATTGATAGATGTGAATAAGGGTAGGATGACTATGTCGGTTTCTGGCGAATCGGTGACATTTTCACTTAAGGATATCTATAATACTCCTTCATCATTCATGCGAGATGAGTGTTCGTGTGTTGATCCAATTAAGTCTTGTGTCCATGGTCTTAAAGGCATAACTATTTTAGATGAGTCAGACGTCGAGGACGACGAGGATTTTTTGAGTGGGGAGGAGGTAGCTGAATTACTTGGGATTGATTTTTGTGAAATTGAAGCTAGCCTTGAAGAAATTGATTTTGAATTGTGCGAGATGTCTAACGCACCAGAGCTCGAGCCTAAAGTGGAGTTGAAACCAGCACCTAGTCATTTGAAGTACGTTTTCAAGTAAAATACTTTTTTTCATCAAGTATGAGTTTTTGGACATTAAATAAGAAATATGTGTACATATAGTAAGAAATTCGGATGTATAGTAAAAAAGATTTCGGACACCGGAAATATTTTTGTGCATATAGTAAGAAATTCGGACATATAGTAAGAAATGTTTTCGGTGATCGAAAGTATTTTTGGACATTAAGTAAGAAATGTTTGGACATACAGTAAGAAATTTAGACATATAGTAAGAAATTCATACATATAGTAAAAAATTATCTGGGTTAAAAAGAAAAACTACACTGACTCCATGGGCATATAGTAAGAAATTCAGACTACATTAAAAAGTTTTTTGGGCGAAAAAGAAAACTCGCCGAAAAAAAAATCTGGCAGCCGAAAAATATTTTCCGATGACCAGGAAAAAAAATTTGACGGCCGAAAAATTTTCCAACAGGCCGGTGGCAGCAGGTGGCTGCCCCAATTATTATTATTATTGTTGTTGTTGTTGTTGTTGTTGTTTATTTTTATTAGTTTTTTCATATTAAGGGTATTGTGGTATATTCATATCATAATTTTGGACTATTGAGAAAAAGTAAGAACTATTTGACTTAAAATTAGATGTAGGACTAATTGACAAATGGACTTACACTTGGAGGATTATTTGACATTTTTCCCCTTAAAATTAATTATGATAAGAATAGTCATAATATAAAATATGTAATAACTCACTTGAGCCATAGTCATTTCATCGAGTTGCTCCCATATAACCTGTACCCGCTTTAATGATGGCACTGGATGCCCTCGTGGTGGCCATCTCTTGGCCAGTGATTAACCCAACTCTTAGTTCACATAAGTGAAGGTCTCAACTTTGAGAAATGTTCATATATATTCATGCTTATCACTTGAGCCACAGTCATTTCATCGAGTTGCTCCCATATAACCTGTACCCGCTTTAATGATGGCACTGGATGCCCTCGTGGTGGCCATCTCTTGGCCAGTGATTAACCCAACTCTTAATGTGAAGGTCTCAACTTTGAGAAATGTTCATATATCCATGCTTATACACAATCAACACATTTTGCAAAAATAAAATAAATCATACATTAAAAATGAGAACATATATTTTGAAGACTCAAAAAAATAATAAAAATAATTAAATATCACCTCCAGTAAGGTCGAATAATCGGTCATCTACTTCACTTTTTCCCTGGATGCGTCATTAAGTTATTTGTATAGATGTGTTAATGCGGCAGCTCCTTATAAGTATGTATTCATCCTATCGATATCATCCTCAAACTCTAAAAAGGACGTATAGACCCAAATACCACTCTTATCCATAAAAATAATGCAACCACACACGTACATCATATAAGCCCTAACTGCACATTAATACGATGGTATCATCTGACGTAGCCTTACCCTCAAACATTTTGCGCAGACACTCCAAATTCACTTAAGACCCATTAGCTCCTTGTAGTGCAGCATTACTCGCCCGCCAACACTCCAAACAATCTACTAAGCTTGTCATTTGTTCTTGGTCTCATAGTGCTCCACGAAATGACCCTAGAGGTAGACCAGCAATGCATCTCGTCTAGTGCGATAGTCATCTCTTCATATAGCATATGAAATTTGTTGGCTTCAGGGTGCCAACACTCCACAAAGGCTCCAAATAGGTTCCTATTACAACCCTCGTACGATGTGTCTCATACGCTACAAGCAACTAGTGCAAAATAGTCACATCCATGCTCGAGTTGATAGACTATTATCATAGCCTCACTCTAATAATTTCACCATGCGACAAAGTGGTCTCAGTATTTCCCGCTCCTTTCCTACTCATATACTTGCAACAACAAGATTTTTAAAGATGTTAGTACTGATGGATTTCTAGACCACATAAAATCTCTTCACCATCATCTTCGGCAAGTTCCAAAGCATCTTCAGCGACATCTTCATTCATGTTTGAGGCAACTATCATTCATGTTTGAAGACACACTCGCATTCTCATTAAATGGCGGCAAGCATAGCATTAATCGGGTTTCTTCTCTTGCATATTGTTCCCTTTCTCTTCTTGCAAAAGTTGTGACATTTCTACTCTATCTACGATACACTGAAATTCGAATAATAAAAAACCAGATCAAAAAACATGGAAAAGAAATTGTTCATTCACATCTGAACGAAAATTGCTTCAAATTTTGTTCACAATTGAACGACATTTGCTTCAATTTTTGTTATCTTCCTAATAAATTATGAAGCAATTCTCGGTATCTTCCTACTAAAATATGTTCGAATTTCCAGTCAATCAGCACCAGAAAATTAACCGAACCTTAGTTTTCCAAAATTAAAAAATCATAACTATATAATTCATTTTTCATATTAAGGATATATGATTATCTAACTAAGTAATGATGTATGATTTTTGTTTTCTATAAAGGACCATTTTGATTATGACCAGCGACAATGAGAAGAGATACACAAAAAAGTGCTCGTCGGCCTAATAAAAAAACCAGCACAAGATGTAAAATTTAAGTGGCTAATTAAAATATTTTTATAATGTGAAAAAGATGAGTTTTCATATGTTTTTCAATGTGTAAGTTTATTACAAAATAAAATGTCGAAGTTATATTTGTAAATGCTAAAACTGATTGAATTTTGTAATTAGGTCAAATTTTGATAAAAATAAATAAATAAATACACATAAATAGTAAGTTATAGTTTTTAATACCTAGGCTAAACTTTATCGAGAAATCAAATATTCAAGTCAATATATATTTGATATCTGGGGTAAATACCTAATGGTACATGAGAATTGCACTAAGCGGAAGATGCTCGACTTTATTAGTAAGAGCACATTTTATATTCTTAGGCCTATTAGTAGGACCATGCAAGGCTTGGGGATGTAAATAATACATTATAATAGGGCTCAATCTTATTATAAAGAGTACGTTAACACGTGATAAGATTTATAATAGGGCTCAGCCTTGTTAGGAAGAGCATCCTAGCCCATGAAATTTATTCTGTTAAATCAACAGTCAAGGAAATTATCATGACCTCCGACTTTTACAATTAGAAAACATAGAAGCCCACACGTCAAATTGGAGAGTGATATTTTCAAGACCTAGTAATCCGAATAAATTCTCGGCCCGATTTTTAATGGCATATTTGGATTAGCCTGGGATATTCTGAATTCCGATATTTAGAATTTTATAAATAATAAGAATTTTTATTTGTTATAAAATTAATTTGCACTGTAGATGTCAAATTATATCTGAAAAATGGATAATAATGTATTATTATATTGTATTTGATGTCAAATCATGTCGGTAAAGTTTATAATAATGTATTATTATATTATATTTAATAATATTTAATTATTTAATTATAAAATATTATTATTCGAAATACCACTCTATTTGGGCCGAAGCGACCCTCAGGATTTTTGGATGATACATTTTAAATCCCAAGATAAGTATTGATGAGGCATAATCCGAAGACTAAATACTCTTGCTCGGGATAAGATATTTACGAAGTGCTCGGTAATATGTGCCCTTAAAATGATATGATGCGCCTTTTGGGGAATTTCTTCATATTAATGTAGTCGAGATTTTGAAATTTGGAGAACTCAAGGAAATAGTCCAAGGAAAATTCGAACCTTCTGGAATATGAATAAAGTCATTGTAAGCATTTTCAAAACAACAATGTTGCAAGTATAAAATTTAATATATGGCAAAAAAATAATTATATGACACATTAAATACTTGACATTGTCAAATTTTAGACATTGTTTTTGACAATGTCTCCATTTAATTTAAATATTATTATCCAATCATGTTATTCTCTCTCTTTATTTTTCTAAAAAAAAGAAAAAAAAATGATCAAATAAATAACATTAACATTGATGCATTGTAAAATATTATATTATTATCCAATCATGTTATTCTCTCTCTTTATTTTTCTAAAAAAAAGAAAAAAAATGATCAAATAAATAACATTAACATTGATGCATTGTAAAATATCAATTTGTTTTACCGTATAAATTCAATTAACTTTATTGAATTGGAGATGGTCTAATAGCCCAAGATCATTACTCCTGGATTTCAGAGGAAACCTAATCCAGGTTCTCTATAATACTTTCAACAAGATCAGAATAAAAGTAGAACATTTTTATGACTCTAATCTCTCGATATCCATATACATCTTTTCCAGATACACTTGAGCGTCGGAAAGGGTCAGAGAAAAAATCTCCAACCCCCTTTTTAACTCTTTCTTGGTGCATGTGCTCATTTACGGGGAGGCACAACATTTTAGGCTTGACCAATTACAGTGGTCTAACTTTTAGGCCCGAAAATATCTACGAGGACATCACAGACAATTTAACCAAGAAACTCCTCAATCGATCAAAAGAAACTGTCAACATTATTTATTCATTGTTAATGCATATAAAATGTTCGGCAAATTTGTACTAGACAAAAAAAAGAAAGAAAGAAAACAAAAGGCTTCTCAAGTAAGGCGCATGGTTCGAGTGACGTATACATTAACAACTCGAAAGTTTTATTGAAAATATCACGTCCGGTTCCGGTTGGGAAAATGGTCCTTAGTCGCGAAACTCGTCCATGAATCCTTTGTGAAATTCCGTGAGGCGAGATATAATGGCTGGTATTCTGTCCTCTTGAGGTAATATTGTGCACCTAAAATGCCAAGTTCCAGTGACCTATTTTCACCCCCAAAAAAAAAAAAAGAAAATTAGAAAATATTGTCAGTCGATCCTAACATTCAGAAGAAAACCGAAAAAAACAGCTATCTTTCAAAGTGACAAATACCGCCCTGAATTTTATTTAAGGAGCGTATTTGTAATTTTGAAACATAACTAGATCTTTTTGTAATTAAGCTTAAACCTGGAGGATGGTTATTGTAATTCATCATTTGTCCGAAAGCGATGATAAACAGAGATAAATGCAAAGAATTACATTATAAATAATTGATCAGTATTTTGTTTACAGAATTTTACCTGTCCAAATCCAGAACCAGGAACGACTACTATTCCAGTGGCATCAAGGAGACGGCGAGCATAGAACGCATCTGGGGCTGTGTTAACAGATTTAGAAGCTGCTATTGCTTTATTCGGCAAGTGAATGCGTGGAAACAGATACATTGCTCCTTCAGCCCGATTGCAGGTCACTCCTTCTAGACCATTAAACGCCTCTTCAAGGCTCTGAAGAACAACAGTAAAACCGAACTGAGCTTTAAATCGAAACAAAGTATAAACAGAAAGCCACTGAAAACACATGCCCAAGTCCCATCACAAAAACAAATGGGCAAACCTAGGTTTTTGGGATTTTTTTTTTATTATTTTTTACTGCCATTTTTTCTTATGTTTAATCCAGTAAGGTTTAGTCAAATTCCCAGAAAAACAACATTCAAAATTACAAATACCTCTTACAAATTGCACCCTCGATATGAGAATATTTCTTAAGAAAGTGCAAGCCATAGTTGAAAAAGGCGAGAGGCGCACCTAGGCGCAAAGCCTTCTGGAGCCTGAGGCGCACGGCTAGGTGCGCGCCTTTTGCACAAAAGGCGCAAAATTTAAAAAAATTCAAAAATATATTAACTTTGTTTTTAGATTACAAATAAACAACTACAAGGTAAAAATAGTTATATTTCAAAAAAAAATTTATTCATGGCAACCCAGAAGAGCAAACCAAAAATTAAACACAAAAGTTATAACAATTATTATGACATGATAACAACTATTATATTCATTTGGGATGTTAATAAGTGTGAATAAGTTCTTAAATTACCAAAAAAAAAAAAAAGATATTGAGCATGTTTGCCAGGCGCAAAAAAGGCGCACTAAGGCGCAAAAAAGGCGCGCCTTACGCACAGTGCCCGCCTTTTGGCTGGATAGGCGTTTGGGCCATCGCCCTGAGCGCCTTTTTCAACTATGCTGCAAGCCTCAATGGGTGTTTATAATTTTCAAAGATAATCGGGTCTTTTCGTAATAGGGACTAAACCTCGAGGGTTGTTTTTGTAATTGTACCTTGGCACGCCTTGCAAGGGAGGATAGGATTGCATCTTTCTCTGCGGAATAAGACTCGTAGGATTCATCTCCCACCTGCTCACATTACGTAAACTTCTTCTAAATTTGGTGAAAAATGGATTAAATGCATCCGAAATTGGACAAGGAGCATAAGAATGTTAATTTCCCAACAGGACTATTAGGAGTACTCATGAAGTTTGACCTAATTTAAAAAAAAAAAAAAGAAAGAAAGAAAAAAAACTCAGCTAACTTTTAATATTACAAAATACCCCTGATACTTTAGTTTGTATTATATCTACCCTCATAAGCAAAAAATGTTTCAAACCCCCCTTCACATCTAGAAAAATATTACAGTTATACTTTAATCCTTAATTTAACACAAAATAAACCTCAAGGGTATTTTTTGTAATTTCAAAAGTTAACCAGGTCTTTTGGTTATTAGGTCAAACCTCAAGAGCACATTTCGTAATTATCACTCTCCTAAAAGTAAAGCATGAATGTATTTCTGACAAGTCACTTGGGCGGAAAAATATCTGACCTTTGGGGGATTCATTACGAGGCTTGCAAGAATCTGGCCCGAAATGTTTGAACAAAGGTTCACAGATGCCACCTTATATATTTGCTCCCTTATATCGGGACTAAAACCAGTAACTTCCATATAACCTCCTCGTTTTCCACATTCTCCGTAATAACCTGGGGAAAGTAAGAAAAAGGATAAATCCCATCTACTTCGAAAAGGTCCTTTAATCATTAATCACCACATAAATTTAGAACTCGATTGAAAAATACCTTTCGACACGGACTGGAAAGATACTAAGGAAATATCTTTCTCCCCATAACCAATAGACCGAGCAATTTTCTTGAACGAGTGGAACTGTTTGTCGGGCACGTAAATGTTTTCCTGGTATACCTACAGATACACATCAGCCAAGACGATCATTATCCAAAAGCTAATATATTTCAAAATTACAAACACCCCCTTATATTTATATATATTTAATGATTGAGTTTTCTGTTAACTAGAACTCAGATAAGACCTCAAGGGCCACATAACATGCATAAATTATTCTTAAAAAAAACTACCTTTGGAAATTACAAAACCACCTTTTAGGTTCCATTCCGCTCACATTTGGCCCCAACTGTTGCAGAATTTGATGAGGTAATAAACTATTTTACCATTGCACTCCTCAATTTCTCAAAATATTCCAAACAACCCCATGTTTCATCTTCTATTTGTAATACTCAGAAAATTTGAGGGATGCAAATGTAAAATGTAAGACAAAATTGTGGGGACATTTGTCATATATAGAAAAGTTGAGGGATGTAATTGTAAAATATTTGAAGGCATCAACAATTGTTGCTAGCGCCACTAACAGCGGGGGGCAAAATGTCAGACGGATGTTTAACCTCAAGGGTAGTTTTGTAATTGTCAAATTTTTTTATTTTTTATTTTTACTTTAGCTTATCCCTAAAGAGTATATAGTCACCTCATCTGCCAAAAGAACAAGCCCTTCTTTCTTGCAGAAGTCCACGATTTGCTTTTGGTTGTCCTCAGCTAGAACCTTCAGAGATAACATGCAAGATAATTAGGTTTTCGATAAACGCAATTTTCCAGGACAAGAGAAAAACAAAACTATTTAATAAGCCTCAAGAACTATAGATCGTTTTGTTACCTGCCCAGTGGGATTGCCAGGATTTATAACGACCAAGGCCCGGACACTAATACCCTTCGATTTGGCACTTTGCAATTGTTTTTTAAGTTCTGAGACCTCAAGTCCCCATCCAGTCGCTTCATCAAGATAATAAGGAACCTGTAAAACAACTTGACTTGTGATAGGTTGCCCAAAAAAAAATAGAGGAGTTTTAGAGCACTTGGTGAAAAAGTCATAAAAGGGCTTTTGTTTGTGCATGAAGGAATCTTTACATATTTTGAAATAGGAACAATTACAAAAAATGCCATTGAATTTTGTGGTATTACTAAAAAAATCCAGCTTTGAAAATTACGAAATATAATAATAATAAAATAATAAAATCTTGAGCTTTGATTCCATCTTTCATTTTGCCCCAACTTTTCGTTTGTCTATTGGCAATATTTAAAAGTAGAGATGTAAATGTAAAACATAAGACGAAAAGCACTACTTAAGGGTAGGTTTTGAAATTATCTCTTTAGAATAAATTACAGTAGAATAAGAAATATAAAACGACTCTCTTTCAGACAAAAGCTAATAATCACTTTTTTAAAATGTTTGCAGACACTCGTTTTAATCATGTGTAATACGTACAAGAGTGCCTCCATGTAGGGCAATCGAAGCAGAATACAAAGGGTACTGTGGAATAGGACAGAGAATCCCATCTTCCTTCGATCGTATCAGTAGCTGCATCATCATATGAACCTGAAAAATAGATATTATTATATCGAGATGTGTTTGTCAAGTTATAAAAGAAAAAAAAAGTTCTCGTTATAGTAACCATCATATGCGTACCGCTGGGCTTGCACCATCTGTCAAGAAAATATCATTCGGATCAGCTGGATATCCATCACGGGCTTCAATGCCAGCGCAAATCGCATCACGCAGTCCTTTGATACCCTGATTTTTATTAAATCACAGAGAAATTTGATAAATTAGCTTACGAAGATTAAATAGTTTTCATGAAAAAGAGTTTCGAGAGAAGCTATTATTACCTGACTGTGACTATAAGCGCCCGTTGCTCTTCCGGGAATTTGATCTAGGATTTGAAATGCTCGTTCTATGGAATCGGCACTATAAATCCATCATGTCGACTTATTAATAACAAATATTGGACCAATGAAGATATATATTTTCAGTAGAAAGATAATTCAACATGATTATCCAAAATCAAAAGAAAAAAAATTATGTTCAGCAATTTTCATTTATAGATATCGTGTGTATGAAATTTGAGTGGTAGTACCTAAATAAACCCTGAGTTTCAGATTTATCCAAAATAGCAGGATGATCACATAAAGCAAGGACCTGAAATTAAACCCGATAAACGTTAGAAACAAGAATTGATGAAAACATTTATGAGGTATACAGTGTCAATTTGGATTACACGAACCTCTCTGAAAAACGTGATTGGCTGTTGTCCTAGAGATTGAGGGTTTCCAATATTACAGTACAATATCTGCCGAAACAAAGAGAAGCTGATTAAAACAAAAGCATGTCATTAATTTTAGTTTAAATCCTTCGATATCGCTAATAATGCCAAGAACCTCCAAGATCTTAAATAAGAACTAAACTGAACCGTAAGTACTTTTTGTGCTCTCTCTCTCTCTCTCTCTCTCTAATATATTAAACTACATTTTTATCAGGACAAAATCTAATATATTAAACTACATTTTTATCAGGACAAAATCGAGGTACCTCGTCAAAAGGATAAGAACCCGGGTTGACCTTCAATTCTTCTTGTAATTTCTGATGAAAGAAAGTGTATTAAATTAACGCCCCAGAACAAATTAACAGGATTATAGCAACTAGAAAATGCGAAATCAAATTACCTGAGCAAGGGTCACAATTTCACCACGAACAGCATACTTACACTCCAAAACCTGGGAAACGAGTTTGATTAATATTTATTAATAAATATTTGTATCTACCATCATAGATAAAAAGAGCCATCTAATGCCAAAACTCAAAAGCAACCACTCAGAAGTCAGAACCAATTCAAAGGAACTTAAAATTAATAGAACAGTGAAATAAAATCAGAATTAATAGTAATTAGTAGATTACATTATTTAATAGCAAGAACGACACCGAATACAATCGGGTCGAAACCCAGTCAGGGTCAGTAATAATTGAAAAGGTAAAAAATAAAACAAATAAAACACCACCAAAAATTTAAT
>BMAC01000280.1:913837-924441 GCA_014905375.1 Phtheirospermum japonicum | reverse complement strand
CACCTCTCTGTTTTCGATTTCTCAAAAACAGAGAGGTGTTCGAGGTAAATATTCGAACATAGTAGATGTGTTCGAAATTTACAGACGAACATTTGCAGTACGTTCGGGAATTTGTTCCGAACACCTCTCTGTTTTTGTTTTTTATATTCTAATGTAAGTTGTACGACATCTGTTTCGAATACCCTTCTGTCAGGTTTGGCATTATGAAATATTTTGAATATCGTAAAATACGTTCAACATACTACTACTCATAAARCAGRAAACACAAATTACATAGTGCCACGTTTAATAAAAAATAAACCAAACGATCATAATAAGTTTAATTCCCTGCCACRAGGTCATTGTATAACTTAAGTTGTTGCATGCACAACACTTCCCATCCCTTTGCGCAATCCTCACGTCGTTCATACCACTTAAAAGGTACGATAGGCAGTGGATGTCCCGGACGTAAGTTCACCTATTAACAAAAAAAATTTTGATTACTATGTTGTAAGTATAATCACGTATATATTAAAAAATAAGCAACCTACCGCAATAAAGTGTGTTTCACCTGCGACTATGCGATGCATATGCATTTAGGGTTAACGGAAACTGGAATCGATGATGTATAAGGCAAATATGTGCAGCAAGCGCTTAGGAATAATACCACCAATATGACATTGTATGCAAATGCAATAAGGTGAGCCATCTCTGGTAGTAACAACCAATATTTCATGGGTGCAGGTGTATCATAGTAGTTCAGTGCGCATAACACATCATCAACAGCTCCGCGTGCGATGAATACATTAATGTATATATCACGATGTTTTTGCAATTCATCACTAAGGTCTCGCCGCACTTTGCCCCACGAATCCTCGCCAAAACCCATTAAATGAGTTACTGCACGGAAGTCGCAATGACCATCCCCTAGTACATTCTTTGTTTCAAGGACGTAATCACGAAATAGGGTAGGAAGTTCATCCGTGAAACATCCATGTGCAGCCGATCTCATTTTTTTCGGATAACCGATTGCTTTTGTTTTGGAGCAGAAACGAACATTGGTTTCATATGAATGGGCCCACTCAAGTTGATACTTTATTCCATTGGAGAACAGCTATCACGAAATGACTCAACATACTCAAATTTGCTCGGATCACGCTTTGTTGAGTTCACATTCTTTGTGCGTTTGCCCTTTGGCCTTCCACGAGGTCGTACAGGGACCTCAGGCGGAATCAAAGACGTTGTGTCAGGTTTCAAAAAATTTCTCAACCTTTTCAACATTAGTAGCTGCTCAGACTGATTAACCAATTTAAACTTGTTCAAGTAGTCCGCAATGCTGTCTTTCACCCGATTTTGAATATCCTTTCCAACACTCGCATCATCCCATTGAGTTGGTTCCATGTCTAACTTTTTCCAAAACTTATCCACACTGTCTAGTGGTATTGGCATCCCCAACTGCTTGAATTCACTAATCTCGTGTGCACAAGGCAAACCACACGTCTTTCTTAGCAAACAATCACAAAGCAATGAGTCGATGCCAATGTCATTTATAACCTTAATTTCATTTATTATTTTATCCAACGCCGCAATAGAAATCTCACCACGTAGCATCTTGAAAATAGTCGGTTGATAACGATGTTGGGCTACATGAATACTCTTCTCAAACGAAGTCTTAATTGCAGTGTGTGAAATCTCGAGAAGAGAATGTATTTTCGTCCAACATGTCTCAAAGGTTCCCATACTCGATCCCAAATGTCTTTTCAACTTGGCATGCGCACTTTCGGCCCTAAAAAAGACATTAGAATAAGCTTTCATGATAAAAATAAAAATAAATAAATAGTCGCAGAAATTTAAAAAGTAAAAATAAAAATTCTTTATGTACCTATTCGTTGTCGTATTATTGAAATGCATAATATTATTTGTCCATGCAGAGATAAAGCGATCTTTGTAGGGATTGACCCACTGATTAATACAATATTGTACGGCTAATGGATGATCGGAATAATCAGCCTCAAATCTCTTGAGTTGTTCATTGAAATCAAATTCGTTATCGGCAAGTATCACTTTATTACATGAACTATTAAAAGATTCAAACTCTTCTTTTGTGCGGAACATCTTCTTACAATTTGCCAGCACATTTTTACCAATGTGCCAACGACATAAAACTTGTCTCGCCTTTGGAAAAGTAGCCGACACCGCATTAATTAATACGTTTTCCTTATCAGTGACAATGACTGTGGGCAAACACGCATGATTCATCAGTAATTTTAGGATTGAGCATTCCCACATATAATTTTTCTCGCGCTCACGCTCCATGTAAGCGCAAGCAACCATAAATGTCATATCCGTCGACGTCACTCCAACTATCTCCAATAAAGGCATTTTATAACGATTCATCTTGTATGTGCAGTCCATCAACAAGACAGTGGGAAATGCACGAAGTAAATCAACCGAAGTTGGATGAGCGAAAAAAATATCTTTAACTTGGTCAGTCGTACTACAACGATTCACGTGGGAAAAATAATGATTCTCCTCCAATCTGGACATGAGAAATTGCAGTTGTGATCTGCCTGAATGCTCCACGGCTCTTTACTTTGCTTGAGCATTGTAAATAGTTCTCATTGTTGACACATTTCCAGGATGCCTAACTCTCAATCCGTGCAATATATCTTTTGGTCGGCTGTTGCTTTTTATCATATCAACAACAAATGCATTTTCAGTAGGAGTTAAGCGACCGACATAGGAATGACCTTCAAAGTGTTTAGTAAGAGGATGATTATGCATGCCACATTTTATTTGTAATGACCACTTCTCCTCACCGCCAACAAACATTTGAGAGTCGTTTAAAAGGAATGGACATCCGCACTTCTTTGTCCCAGTTTGCCTCTTCTTTGATTTTCTTCCTTCCGTCTCCATCTCCAACTCGTTGGGTAGTGAAGTGTGTCCAACCATGCCACCATATTTTCCACTTCGCTCGCATGCTAAAATAATTCGAGCTCGCCTCCCACTCTCTCCACTGTCTGATCTTTTAACATCTATCACCATACGATTTTCAATTCCTATTGAATGAACCCAATTTACTAATTCTTCTCTAGATTCAAAATAACTCTTTATGTTGAATAAATAAGAGTAGTATGCAATCACATCGCTCCTGATTAGACTAGCATTACTATTTTCGCTTGCCACTGCCTTAGATTCCTGAAAAAAAAAGGTTCAATAATAATTATATAATTAACACATTATGGTCCAAAGAAAGTATCGAGCTACAGAGACATGTTCGAATAATATATTCGAACATATTGCAGATGTTCGAAGTTTATTACCGAACAACGTACACATGTTCGAAAATTATTTTCGAACATGTATACAATGTTCGAATATCTTATTCGAACATGTTCAATACATTCGACCGTAATTTTCGAACATAGATCAGTTGTTCTTGAAAACCAGATCGAACAGAGTCGCGATTTTCAGCCAAAAAAAATAATATACAAAAAAAAAAGAAGTTAACAATACTCACATTAGTCATCTTGTTCGTATCAATATTCTCCATTCTTAGAGGTTGTAACGTGGAACTTCTGCCAAGTATTGAGAAAGGTTTTGGTGAAGCAGAAGTAAGTAGGTTTTATGATACGTAGGTTTTTCTCATACACGTAGGTTTCTTATACACGTAGGTTTTATCATATATATATATATATATATATATATATATATATATATATATATATATATTATATATATAATATATAATTGTATAAATTTTATTTTTTCTATTTTAATAAATATTGTAAGTAAGGTTATTCTTGTCTTTTTAAGTAGGGTTAATTTTGTCTAAAATCACTTGGGGTGAACTCATAAATTACTGGGGTGCGTATATCCGCGCCCATATATACTTATATATATATATATATACATATATATATAACCTTTTTTTTTTCCAATAATGCTACGCGAAGCAATTTGCTCTGGAGCAAAACAGGGACAAAACTATAATTATACATGATTAATAAGGAATTTTAGATAAGTTCATTACTTTCCTAATTTTATATTTACTTATTTGCCCTTTATTAATTGTTATGGATAGATATTTAATAGATCATTTTATTTATGGAAAATAAATTAAAGGAAACAATTAAAATATATAAATATACTCAATCAAAAAATTCTTATTAATTTAAGGGGAAATTGTCAAATAGTAACTCTGGTGGAGTTCCATTTGTCAATTAGTCTTTCATCCAATTTTAAGTCAAATAGTACCTACTTTTTGCTAAATAGTCCAAAATTGTGATATGAATATACCACAATACCCTTACTATTAAAATAATAATAATAATAACAATAATAATAATAATAATAATAATAATAAAATGGGGCCACCTGCTGCCGCCACCGGAAAATTTTCCGGCGAGATTTTCTTTTTTTGCCAAACAAATATAAAGTTAGTTGCCGGCCGGCCGGAAAATTTTCCGACAGCCGGAATCTTTTTCCGTTCACATTTTCTTTTCCTAATCATCTGAAAATATTTTCCGGCTGCCAAAATTTATTTTCGGCATTTTTTTTTTCTGCCCACAATTTCTTACTGTATATCTGAATTTCTTACTACATGTCAATGGAGTCAGTGAAGTCAGTTTTTTTTTTCAACCCAGTTATGTTTCTTACTATATGTCTGGGTTTTTTACTATATGTATGTACTAGTTTAACACCCGTGTATTACACGTGATTTATAAAAAATTAAATATAAAAATATTTATGAAAATTAAAATTTTTTAAATTTAAAATAAAATATTAAAAAGATGTGTTCTCAATCCGTGCCCGGTTCAGCTTATTAATTATTATAATTATTAATTAATATTATATTTTTATGTTTAGATTAAACTCGTTAATAATTATATTTACATATTTATAAAAATTCAAAAGATATAATATTTTCAAMCCGTTTCTGATCTATATTAATTAATTATTATTAACTCATTTTATATTTTTAAGTTTAGATTAATTTTGTTAATAATTATAGTTACATACTTTGAAAAATTCAAAAGGTGCCACACTGTCAAACCTTATCATATTATGCCATTGGATAATAATTATTTATTAATTTTTATTCTATAATATTATTTTTTTTATATTTAGATTGAATTCATTACTAATATTTAGTTACATTTTTCAATTATTACAAATATATCATAATTTACCTATACAAAAATTTAAAATCTCAAAAATAAACTATTTCAACTTTTATTGTAAATTTATTTAATTATTTTAACAAATAATATTTTTTTTTTGTAATTAAAATTATTTCATATGTAATTTGTCTTTTAATTAAAACAATTAATTTAAATTTTTTCTACTAATTATATATGACTTATTTATATTTCTATATTAGAAGTATAAAAGAGAATTATTGAATTAGACAAAATATAATAAAAAGAAAACTAATTAAGTTAAGCTAAATATAATAATAAGAAAATATTAAATTAGGCAAGATACAATAAAAAAAATATTAAATTAGATATATATTAGGCTCGGATGACACATACGCCCCGACGCACCAATTATTTTATTATCCAAGCGAAGCAGACACATAGATTAGGAGGATTTTGCATTAATATATACTTGTTTAACATCCGTGTATCACACGAAATTTTTCAAAAGATATATATAAAAAATATTTGTGATAATTACAGAATTTTAAATTTAAAATAAAAAATTAAAATAATGTATTCTCAACCCTTACTTGTAAATATCTAATCTATTTACTAATTATTATAAATACTAAATAATTTTTCATTTGATGTTCAAATTAAATTCATTAATAATATTAGTTATATACTTACAAAAATTCAAAAGGTCACATTCTAAACTCGTGTCTAATATCTATTTTATTAATTATTATTATTAAATCTTTTTATATATTAATGTTTAGAATAAATTCGTTAATAATTATTAGTTACATACTTTGAGATATTCAAAAGACGTCATACTCTCAACTCGTGTCGCATTTTACTGGTGTCTAATCAATGTTTATTAATTATTAGTATATAATTTAATCTTTTTATGTTTAGATTGAATACATTACTAATATTTAGTTATATACTTTGATTATTGTAAATAATTCATATTTTACCTATATGGAATATTTGAAAATTCCAAAAATAAAACTATTTTAAATTTTCTTATCAATAAAACTTATTTAATTATTTTCATAATATTTTTTTAAATTAAAATTATTTAATATGTAGTTTGTCTTTAATTACTATAACTAATTTAGATCTTATCTACTAATTATATATGACTTATTTATATTTTTATATTAAAATAAAGGAAAGTATTGAATAAGAAAAAATATAATATAAGAATTAAATTAAGTAAGATGCAATAAAAGGAAAAATATTAAATTAAGTAAATATTAGTCTCGGGTGACACATAAGCAAACGAAGCACTGAAATTTTTTATTTGTCAAACGAAGCATACGAAGATGACACATAGATTATGAGAATTTTGCATTAATATATAGGGGTGATTTCTTACTATATGAGCAAACATTTCTTACTATATGTCCAAACAGGGAGGTGGCTGGCGGTGGAGGTGGCCGGCGGGAGGTGGAGGTGTATTGTTTATTGATATCAATATTATTATATTATTATTAGGGATAACCTTGTAATTGTATATTTATGGTTGAACTATTTGATATTTTGTATAATTAGTCATACTATTTGACAAAAATATTTTTTCCTATGTAGTATTTGGCAATTGCCCCTTAATTTAACTATTATTCCTATAGATTTTCTCCTAATTGAACTCTCTTTCTTTCTTTGTTTTTTTAACCATATTGCTTTGGAGCAAATTGCTCTATTGCAAATTGCTCTATTGCAAATTGCTCCATGTATTCTTTTTATTTGTCGTTATTTTTATTTTTTGTAAAGAAATTTTATTAATATCGTTGAAGTTTTTTGTCTTTTTTTTAAAGATATTTTTATTAATATTGTTGAGAAAATGTATAAATTAAACTTCTGAACTTATATTCATATGTCAACTTAATTAAATAATATTATACATTAGGATTATTTAATATTTTTATTTCGAAATTGATAGGTAACTCTTACTAACAGTACCATAACTACTATAAAATAGAAATTTATTAATTTCAAGTGTTAATATATATATATATATATATATATATATATATATATATATATATAATTTTAATTTTATTGAAAATATATAAAATATCTATAATTTATTTCTCATTATTATTGTTCTGTGTTAAGATATTTTTGTCCAAATAAATTCAAAAAAAAAAAAGTATCATTCAAATGTTACATTAGGCTAGATAGCTTAAGAGCTTAAGTGCCTTAGATGCACGAAAATCAAACTGGCTATAAAAATATTGTAAGTATTTTTAAGCGTAATATAATTATAGTTTTATAAATTTATTCAAATGGTCTTTAAGTTTAACTGATTCTTTTCACTTTTAAAAAAATAATACATGAACTTGACTTTGGATATAATTTAACAAGATATTAAAATTTTGATGAATTACTATTCTATTAATATATTTTTGTTTATCAATTTGTACATATATATTTGTAAGTTGCTCGTCATTGTAAAATTTGAGCAAAATTAAAATATGGTTATAAAAAAAAATAATAATATGGATGAACGGTGGAGTACATTTATTAGACAATAATATTATAATAATTTATTATTGAAATTATATTAAATTCAATTTTACAAGAAAATTATTTTGTTATATAATAACTTTATAATATATTCAGTATTAAAAATATAATTATAACAATATTTTAAATATATAAATATTATTAGTAATTTATTTTTCATTATTAACACCATTCTTTGCAAACTCAATATATTGTAGTTTAAAAAATATTAGGTTCAATTTAGTCTCTCTCTCTCTCTCTCTCTCTCTCTCCCACACCACACACCACACACACACACACGCACAAATATATATGTACCAATTTATTATTTAGAATTTTTATATTTATGTAACTTATTTTTAATTATTTAGTAAGATTTTAAGTATTAATATTTTTATATTTATGTATTATATAATGATTAAAATATGTATTCACTAAACAATTAAAATTATTTAATATATATATATATATATATATATATATATATATATATATATATATATATAATTGAAAAGTAGTTACATAAATATAAATATATATATATATATTCTCAACTTGTGTTTTATACCGATGTCTAATCACTACTTATTGAGTATTATTATTATTATTATTATTATTATTATTATTATTATTAACTCATTTAATATTTTAATATTTAGATTAAAATCAATAATAATTTTATTTATATATTTATAAAAATTCTAAAGTTATTATATTCTCAACATGTGTCTTGTACCGGTGTTAAATGACTATTTATCAAATTTCATTATTAAAATTTTAAATTAGATTCGTTAATATTTATTAGTTATGTACTTAGAAAATTTTAAAAGATTATATATTTCTACCTTAATAGCATTGTATCGGTTTCAAATCACTATTTATTATTATTATATTAATTTATTTTATATTTTAATATTTAAATTAAATTTATTAATAATCTTATTCACATACTTATAAAACTCCAAAAGATGTCATATTTTATTAGAAATTAATATTTCGAATCAATATTTAAATTAGATGACTCGACATGAATTGGTATTATATATAAAAATTTAATTAATTAGCACGATTAAAGTATGTAGAGAGATTTTTTTGTGTGATTAGAAAAATCAATTATTACATATATTTTCTTATTCATATTCAATACAAATCAACAAGTTTTAATGAATTAGCACATTATGTTAATTGAAAAGAATTTTATTTTTTTTCTGATTTCAAAATATTTTTACAAAATCTTATATTTTTTGAGTTTTTCTTATTTTAAAATATATTGATAGTTCTTTAAATCAATTACATTTAATTTAGTATAATTCGTAATTTATATAATTATACTAGAGTTTATATAACCGCATATTTTAAATAATATGTGTGTATATATATATATTTATATATCATACCTAAGTACTAAATGAGAATATTCATATCCTACGTGTTGCGGATGCTTACTTGGCGAATTTCGAAAATTTGAAAATTTACTAAAATATAAGATTTGTAATATTTACCTAATTATATATATTTTCTTTTTTTTAAAACTTAATATCTTCATTTTATTTTATTTTCCTATTATTATTTTCCTTTAATTATATTTTGCTTAATTCAGAATTTTCATTCTTCTAATACAAAATTATAAAAAATACTTAATAATATTGACTAGACACCAGTACAATACGATACATGTTGAAAATATGAGTTTTTCTAAGTAACTAAAATTATTAATGAATTTAAAATAAGAAAATTAATATAAAAGTATTTCATAATAATAATATTTATTATTAATTAAAAGATATTACACAGGTTGAGCACGTGACAGTTTTTGAATTTTTCTAAGTATGTAAATAAGATTATTAATGAATTAAATTTAATTACTTGAATATAAAATTATTTAATAATAGTTAATAAATAGTGATTAGACATCGATAGTTGAGAATACGATATCTTTCAATTTTTTATTTAAAATTATTTAATTATAATAAATGTTTTTTTGTATTTATCTTTTGTGTGTGTGTGTGTGTGTGTGAGCTGTCTCTTATACACATCTAGATGTGTATAAGAGACAGATATATATATATCACCTATATAATAAATGAAAAGATTTCTATCTTACGTGTCTGCTAATGAAGCTTCGAGGTGGCATATAATTTTTTGGTGGTTTGGATGCTTACTTGGCAAGGTTTGAAGGTTTTGAGACTTACTAAATATAAGAATTCTAATAAATACCTAATTTATTATATTTCTTATATTATATTTTATCCAATTTAATCTTTTTTATATATATATATTCCTAATCTAATTTTTTTTCTTTGATTATATTTTATCTAATTCAATATTTTCTTTTATTCTTCTAATATAAATATATAAGAAGTCATTTATAATTAGAAAGAAGACCAAATACTTATCTTAATTAAAGGAAAGTTTACTTATAAAATAATGTTATTTACAAAAAAACTTAATTATTTATTAATAATCTAAATACGTTGTATTTAGAATAAAATTTAATATATATATAATATAATTAAATGACGAGTTACTTCAATAATCTAAGTATGTAACTAAATATTATTAAGTTAAATATGAAAATATAAATGTATGTAATAATAATTAATAAATATTAATTAGACACCAGTAAAATACAACACGGGTTGAGAATATAACATCTTTTTATTTTTTCTAAGTATGTAACTAAGAATTATTATAGAATTTAATTAAAACATTAAGATATTATTAATAATTAATTAATAAAAATTAGATACGGGTTGAGCATGTAACAAGTCTTGAATTTATTTACGTATGTAAATATATAGTTATTAACGACTTTAATCTAAATATTGAAATACAAATTACTTAACAATAAAAAATAGTAGTTAATAATAGTAACTAGCCATTTATAGAAGACACGAGTTGAGAATACTATATCTTCTTTTTTTTTAGATTCAGAAACACTATAATAGTTATATATATATATATATA
>BMAC01000280.1:849942-912284 GCA_014905375.1 Phtheirospermum japonicum | reverse complement strand
TTGTTTTTGTTTGGTGTAACAATAGTTTTTCATATATATTTTTAATATTATTTTCAATTTATTATATTGGAATTAGATAAAAAAAACTTTAAGTTTATATTTTTATATTTATTTCTTTTGTAATAACTTTATATAACTCATATTTTTCTTATATCAATATTTAGAATTATAATAAAATTATTTGATTTTTATTGTAAATAAAAATTAATTCAGCTTATATTTTTTTTTCTAATTAGATATATATATTTTATATTTTTATATTAGAAGAATAAAAGTAAGATATTGAATTGGACAAAATATGTTAAAGAAAGTATTATAGTAGGTAAGATGTAATAAAAGAAAAATATTGAATTAGGCAAAATATAAAATTAGGAAAGTATTAAAGTAGGTAAATATATAAAAAGAAAAAATACTAAATTAAGTTAATATTAGGCTCGGATGACACCGAAGCACCAAATTTTTTTTCAAAGCTAACGAAGCATTGGAAGCAAACACATAGGATAGGAGGATTTTGCATTAATATATAGGGTAGATATATTTATATATATATGTATATATATGTATATATTTATATATATATATATATGTATATATATACATTTAATTGTTAGCCATGTTTTTATTTACTATAGTTAAATAAAAAAAATAACATAAATAAGTTAAAGATTTTTTTATTCAATAATAAAATCACTCACTTTAAAACAATCTATTTAAATTATTAATTACACATTTAATTCATGCCAAAGTTTACCATACATATCCTATGTTATTTTAAGAAAATATGTAATTAGATATGGATATAAAAGTTAGATTTTATTACTATATTTAGTTTATATATTATAATAAGTTAGAAATGTAATTGAATATTACTTATCTTATAAAAATATTATTGCTCCGGAGCAAATTGCTCCATATAGCATCACTTTTTTTTATTACTACAAATATAATATCCATCGAACATTTTCATTTGTTACGAATTAGAGAACGTGTACCAAGAATGAATTTTTAATTATAATTTTTATTATAACTAAGATTTTATTCATAGAAAAGTTTTTGATAATACAATTGTAATTATATAATCTTATCAAGATAATTAATGACACATAATAAATATATATCCTATTTCCAAATAGTAAATTTATTGAGCATTTATAACACTTCCTGTCTAATGAATGTTTACATAAATATTTCATGAACCTTGTGGGATAGATGCTTAATTATATAATCTTATCAAAGACAAGATAATTAATCACACATAATAATAAATATACATACTGATGGCGATGGGCTACTTTGATATTTTCAACACAATATGATCCACTTGTTGTCGACAAGTCGAGCTTTAGGAAGAAGTACATTGAATAATAATTTAAATAGGTCGTTTAATAAATTGTTTTGTTTAATTATTTATTTAATTTTCCTTGTTTTATATTTTTGGTAAGAGTTTTATTAGGTGACACTCGAAATATTTAAAGCCGCATAGGGTTTTTTTCTTAAGGGACGCTTTTACTTTTGATATAAACTTTTGGAGTTTTCTTATTCGTCAATACAATTCCGTTCTTGCGAGTTCTTGAATTGTGTTTGAGTGTTCTTATCCATGTTGAAGTTTCTACCTGCATTAGTTGGTATTCAGAGACAAATCTACGCTCCTCGAATCATGCCGCCGAGACAGGATCCACAACGTCAGAATGATAACGCCCAGATCCGCCAACAGGTTGACATGTTGGCCCAACAGATGACTGCTCTCCTGACGCAGATGGATACCATCGCTACTCAGATGACCAGAGAATGCAAAGTAGGTTGTGCAACCCGTGGGGTTCGCGGTTGTGGTGGCCGTGGTTGAGGTGTGCACATCTCTCCCAATGTGTTTTTGGATGACGCGGACACGACTTCTATTGATAATCCGGTTGCACCGCTCGCTCCACAGGATGATACCCCCGCGAATGAAGCACGTCGTTGGGAACAAGGTTTCAAACTTGATCTCCCAGAATTCACTAGAGGATTGGAACCTGATGCTTTTCTCGATTGGTTTGGGGCCATTGAGGAAATCCTTGATTTTAAGGAGGTACCTCTAGATCGCCGTGTTGCCCTTGTTGCAACGCATTTTTGGGATCGTGCAAGTGTGTGGTGGAAGCAACTCAAGAACACACGTAATCGCCAAGACAAATCTTGCATTACATCATAGGACCAATTCACCAAGTATCTCCGTCGTGAGTTTCTCCCATTTAATTATGTATGCGTACTTTATCAAAAACTTCAGAATCTTGGACAGGGCTCGTGTACAGTTGATGAATATTCTGAAGAATTTTATCATTTGGTGGCACGTATTGATTTGCGTGAAACGGATGATCAACTTGTCCCGTGTTATATCGGTGGTCTCCGCATTACTTTTCAGGATATATTGAACATGTTTTCTCCAGTATCCATCTCCGAAGCCCATCAACATGCTTTAATGTTGGAACGACAACAGAACAGGCATGCCACAGGACCCTTTGCATCGGCATCAGGTCATTTTGGCATGATGGACTCCTGTCCCACTCCTGGGCAACCAACAATCACACGATCGCCAGCTAGCATCCCAGCACAAGTGAGTGGGTTACGTGCCCCATCCTCGTGTCCAGGAGCATGTGTTTACTTGTGGTGAGTTTGGCCATAGTCAATCTTCAATCTGCACGCTCATCGAGGGCAATCGCACGTTATTCGCCGAAGAAACCGATGGTGGTACATATTCAGGTCCACCCATCTACGATGAGGAACCACTAATAGACCCGCCTGAAGAGTTTTTGTTGGGTGACATTGGTCATACCTTAGTCCTTCATCGTACTTGTTTAACCCCTCATATTGAAGACCGACCCACTCAATATAATACAATATTTGAGTCTACTTGTACGGTTAATGGAAAAGTGTGTCATTTTATTATCGACTCAGGGTCGTCTGAGAACGTCGTCTCCATGGATGCTATACAAAAACTCTCTCTGCAGCCTAAGGTTCACCCTAGTCCCTATCGTTAGCTTGTCTTAATCGCACCACCAATGTTATTGTGAATAGTCAGGTTCTTATTACTTTCTCTATTCGCTCCAAGTACACTAACATCGTGTGGTGTGATGTTGTTCCTATGGATGCGTGCCACATTTTATTGGGTCGACCATGGCAATTTGATCGAGGTGTATGTCACGATGGTCACTTAAACACTTGCAACTTTACTCTTGAGGGTGTCAAATTCGTCCTCCTTCCTGGCATTCCACGAGCACCTCCAACCTTTCTGAACTTAAATGACAAGGAAGTGTTGTTGTTATCTCATCGCGAATTTCTTTACGAATTATCGTCTGAGTCGCATCTTCTTTTATTGGTTCCCCGGGATCTTTTATCTTAATCTTAATCGCCATCCGCTCTGCTCGATTCTTTGTTGAACGAATTTCAGGATGTCTTTCCAAATGAGTTACCTGATGGCTTACCCCCTCTTCGCGATATTCAACACCATATTAATTTGGTGCCAGGTGCCTCTTTGCCAAATCACCCTCATTATCGTATGAGCCAAAAGGAACATGAAAAACTTTGTCACCAAGTGGAAGAATCGTTACGGCGTGGCTATGTGCATGAAAGTTTAAGCCCATGCGCTGTTCCAGATTTATTAACCCCTAAGAAAGAAGGTACTTGGCGTATGTGCATTGATAGTCGAGCTATTAATAAAATCACAGTTCGGTATCGTTTTCCCATACCCCGATTGGATGACTTGTTAGACCAGCTTAGTGGTGCTACTATTTTCAACAAATTGAATGACCTGTCGATCTACTATTTTCTCTTATATATATATATATATATATATATATATATACACACACACATTCTTCATAGAAAAAGATACTTTAAAGAAAAAAGGATCGAAATTTTTATTTCCCTCTCTCTCCTTTTTTTAATTTCCCCCTATTACTGCTTGATATTCTGTAGATGGTTTTGATGATTAAAAACAGACTTTGTCTACAGATTGAATTCTTCACCTTTCTCTCTTTATATAAGTTGTCAATAATTTGGTGCATTGAGAACAATCTCAGTTGACATATGGTGAAATGCCTTTTACACAATTTGATATCTCCACGGTCACATTATTATTATTATTATTATTATTATTATTATTATTATTATTATTGAATGCCATTAATAATACCCCAGGAATTGTCCCAACTCTTAATCATTGAATTCCACAATTATCTTCGTTCAATTAAGATTGATATCTCGGAATTATCATTCTTGTAGGTATTAATCTATCGAATAGAATGTTGGTTTTGTTTTTTGATGGTTTTCTTCGATCCTTTATGTTTTGATATAAAACTTATTGTGTGTTTTTACTTTTAGTATATTAAGAAACTTAGAAGTTAAATCCATAAATATTGTAATTGAGCGAACTTTTTCTTATTTGCTTTTTTTTAGTATAATTGATCATATGAATGTTCATAGTCTATGTGCTAATAAGCATACTTAATTAACATACCAATCTCGAAATTCAATTAAGTCGCTAAATTAAAGCCAACCGTAAAAATTAACTTATATATCAAATCTTTAACTACAAACATAATTCATTATAAGAGAGATTGTTTAATGTTGACCAATAACTTAATTGGACATAGAGGTTCCAATCTAAAAAGAAAAAACATATTTAGTATCATAATTAAAATAAAAGAATAATCTAAACCATAATTTAATAGGATATCAAATTCTTATGCTCTAATAATCGGATTTCATAATCAAATCCATATTAATCTAAATGAATTAGTGGAGGTAAGCTAGAGTTAAGAAATATGAACTTGCCATGTTATGATAAATCATAGATAATGGTAACTGATGTACTCCCTAAAAATGTTCTCAACTTTTAGTTCATGAGCCACTAAAACAAATACTTTAGATAGTGATTAGAAGTAGGAAGAAACAATTAACCTTTAGCTTATAAGAAGAATATTGATTATCAACTTTTAAAAATATACTATATACTAGATAATTAATTTTTAGATTATAATATTAAGAAAAAGATTATTACTCTCAGACCTATATAAGATAGGGAAGATTTCCATTCACTACACTCCCATTACCATTAATTGTCAAATACTCTAATGAAAAATATTTTATCCCATTTAGTCAAACATATCCTATGTAATCAAAATTACAACTTAAAGATCAAAACTACTCTTACACCTAAAGAACTAACAACAACAACAACAACAACAACAACAACAACAACAACAACAATAATAATATAATAATAATAATAATAATAATAATAATAATAATAATAATAATAATAATAATAATAATAATAATAATAATAATAATAATAAATGGCATATGGAATTTCACTTCACATGTAATGAGTAGTATGAAGTTATGCTCGGTGAAGTATGTATTTTTATTTTGAAGATATTGTGTAATATGGAATTATCTTATACAATTTAATATAAAATCTGACAGTCCAATCTAAAATTTTGAAAACAAAAACTGCATAATGTAGTTTGCAATCTGATAGGGTTAGCACTACAAAAAAAAACCGGGTATGCTGACGGCCAAATCCATTAGGAAGCCGTCCGCATAAGGAATACTGACGGCCTCCTGACGGTTTTTGGCCGTCAGCATATTTGTAGTCAGGATACTGAAATCCTGACGGGAATATGACCCCGCCAGGAATTCTGGCGGTTTTTCTGATGGCATGATCCGACAGTATATGGCCATCAGAATTCCTGGAGGTCACCCGCCAGTAATGTCCGCCCGCCAGGATTCCTGGCGGTTTGCAACCGCCAGTAATACTGGTTGTTTAGCCCATCAGCATGTAATTTAAATTTTATTAATTAATAATTTAAATTATTAAAATTTTGGATATATTAATTAATAATTAAATTAAAAATAATAAACAAAACTATCCGAAATATTATCCACTAATTAAAAATCAAAATAAATTATCCAACAATTAAAAATGAAAATAAATTATCAAACAATTAAAAATCAATTCATCCATCAAATTTACCCAAAAAAATCATGAATTATCCATCAATCAACTATCATCATTATCTAAGGCCGGATCAGGGGGAGGCTGAGTAGAAGACTGACGAGACATGGCCCTGGCAACAACGAGCTCAATCTGCTGACGGAGCGCCAACTGGGATCGCTCGTTCTCCTCGCGCATCAACCGCTGAATTTCCAGCGCCTGCTCCTCGCGTAGCCGCTGAATCTACTGGTTAGCTAGATCAAGCTACGTCTGAAGCTGACGAACATCAGAGGAGGAGGCAGAAGAAGTACTGCAACCCTTTTGAGTCTTCCCGAAGCACCCAAGGCCATAGCGTCGACCCTTCTTATTGCCGACGACCTGTAGATAGACCTCGTTCGGGTCTACCTGAGTGCTGCCATCATCAGACGACGCAGCACGCCTCTCCTCCAAAGCCCTCTCATAGTCTTCCTGATATCAACATTTTCAGCTATTATTACTAAACAACTTTTATTAGATTTTATACTAAATAACTCGGATATATATAATATATAAACTTACAGCTATCCTCTGGGTTTTGGGATCCGTATATGTGCCGTCGGAATTTCGATGATACTTAAGGAGAAGGTCGTAGTTACTGGGCTGCGTACCCGTCTGAGCAGCCTATACATTAAGATATATTTACAATATTTAATATAATGAATTAATAAAAATATAAAGTTATACATGTTCAATAATATAATTAATTACTTAAAATATAAAACTATTATCAACATACAATCTCGGCGGCCTGTCGATTTGCCGGCTTAGACCCGCCTCGGTGCTTCGCTATACCAGTCGAAGGGCCTCCGGGCTCACTCATTCTGTTCCGTCTGGCCTTCTCAGACTTCTCCACCTCCTCAGGCCGCTGAAACTCCACCAGCCATTTGTTCCAAATCGACTCCCCTACGCAGGCAGGTATCATCCCACTCCGTCGATACGCCTTCTTCCACTCGTATATACGACTGTTATAATTATCTCGCATCGCTATGTAGAATGCCGCCTTGATGACATTCTCGTCGTATATAATCCTATCCCACCACACCAATCCCTACAAAAGAAATACAATTAGACAAAATAATCAATCAATTTACTTAACATAAATCAAAATAAATAAATAAATTACCCTAAAATGAGGCCACCACGTCCGTCGATGGTTGTCCGGGATGTGCTCGAATTTCCACCCGTCTGGGTGGATACGAGACTCATGTATAGTCCTGAGATAGGTCGGCAAGTCCTTCGACGGACTTCGCAACCTAAAAATTAATAAGTTTATTTCAAAATATGTCAAATAATTAAATTATATATTGAACACATAACAAAATTGATTAAAATATTACTTACCTATTTCCGATCACGACTACCTTGATCCCGCTAGTCCTGACCTCTGATGAACTGGGCGTGCTCCCCGCGTCATCAGACGGTGTGGGTGGAACAGTATCATCCAAATCCATGTCGGTGGCATCATCCTCATGGGGTCCCGAGGACGATGAGCCGAGAGAAGTGCGGCAATGATGAGGACCCCTGCCAGGCATCTAACATACAACATAATTTTATTAAAAAATAAAATTACTTATATATATATATGTATATATGATTGTTCATATTATCATTAACACTCATAAAATCTTCGAACCTCAACCCTAACTTTCAGACTCATCTTCGTAGCTTTCTTCGTCTTCTTCAGTTAATACTAGTTTATCCCTTTCTGACTCTTCTAAATCATCATTGACCGACTCGTTGTGTTCGTGATTGAGAGGATCGTTTAATTAGAAGTCGCCATCCTCCAATTGGATTGCAGGAAATGTTTCTACAACATCTTCTTGGAATGACTGCTGTTCAGGCACGCGAGGCTCTATATAATCCACCGTCGATCGAGCTTTAATTTGACAAGTTGCCCACCAATCTAGTTTGTCTCACTTCAAACTCGAATATGAACTGTAGTGCACTTGAGTCGCTTGGGAGGCTAGTACAAATGGCTCGTATCGATTGAATCTACGTTTATAATTGATATCAACGAGCTTATATTGAGGGTGAATTCTAGTGCCGGCTGGATTTGGATCAAACCACTCACATTTGAACAAGAGTGTCCTTCCGGTCGTCTGAAGCCCGTGATACTCCAATTGAACCACTTCTAGAAGACAACCGTAATAATCCATGTAATCTGGCCCATAATTTGTTCCTCTTATACAAACTCCCGTGCTCGACGTTGATCTTTCAGAACCATACGCAAGCGTGTGAAATCTATATCCGTTTATCTTGCAGCCGTTGAATGTGTCCACAACGCGTGATGGACCATACGCAATGGACCTTATATAATCGTCATTTACATTGTTCAAAGGATACCGTGCCCACAATAGTTTTATATTTTTAAAATGTTATAATAAATATTAATTACCACGTAATTTTAAAGATAATTAAGACTCATGTAGTTCTCAAACCAAACAGGAAATTCAACATCCAATTTTCGACTCAATGCCTCATCTGTAATGTTCGGTTGGTGACATCTAACATCATCCTCGAACAAACTGCAAATTTATGTTTCAAATGAAAAATTGTTATAATATTTAATTAATTAATAGATTTCGATAATTACAATTGCAACGAGCTTCAATCGTTGACCTGATAAATTGTTGGAGTTCGGCATAATTTAGTAACACTTATCTTCGGGCCTCGGCCAATTCTTCATCCGACAAGAACATTTAGATAGAATGTTTAGATCGTCATCTTCGTCATTTCGAACATCTTCATTACGATTTAAGTTTATCCTTTTTGTGGAGACATTATCGTCGAAGTAGTATAAACAAAATTCGACGCCTCTTCAACTAGGTATGCATTTACTATCGAGCCTTCAACACATGCTTTGTTCCTTACGTTGTTTTTCAACTTGCGAAGATACCTCTCGCAAGGATACATCCACCTATATTGCACTGGACCAACAATTTTCGCTTCGTATGGTAAGTGGATGGGCAAATGCTCCATCGAATCGAAGAAACTTGGTGGAAATATCATCTCAAGTTGACAGAGTATTAGGGGAATGTCACGCTCTAAACGACTCATATCAGCAATTCCAATGACTCTCGCACTGAGATCTTTGAAAAACAAACTTAGCTCTGTTAGTGCCTTCCACACAGGATGAGGAAGCAGTTCTCGAAATGCAATTGGGATCAACCGCTGCATAAACACGTGACAGTCATGGGTTTTAATCCCGTACAATCTCAAACCTCTCATATCAACACAACGACCTAGATCTGATGCGTACCGTCTGGAAATTTGAGAGGCTTTATTCATTCACACAAAGCAACTTTTGACGGCTTATCGAGCGTGTACGATGATGCTTTGGGATACTTTCCTGATGTGTCTGCATGAAGTTCGGGACAGTGACAGTATTCTGCTAACTCATCTCTTGATTTCGAAGTGTCTTTTGTCTTACCTTTGACATTCATCACCGTGTTAAACACATTATCAAAAACATTTTCTTCAATGTGCATAAAGTCTAAATTATGAAGAATCAAGTTAGTGCTCCAGTAAGGCAAATCCCAAAAAATACTTCTTTTTCTCCAACCACTATTCTTCGCTATTAGCCCGTTCACACGTTCAACATTTTCATCGGTTACCTTCAAAAGTCCTAGCCTTTCAATTTGGGCCAAAATTTCTATTCTGGAACGGACGTGAGGCGGGAGAGATTCAACCTTTCTATTTTTCCTAAATCTTTTTTTGTCTTTACGTAGTCGATGATCACATTCTAGAAATCTACGATGATTATCAAACCATGACTGCTTCATGCTCTTTTGCAGAGTAAAAGCGTCTGAACGCTCCATGCAATACGAACAAGCCATTCGACCGGCCGTACTCCAACCGGATAACATCGAGTATGCAAGAAAGTTGCTAATGGTCCACATAAGGGCCGCTTGCAACTGAAAGTTCTGTTTTTTAGACACATCGTACGAGAGAGCACCGTCGGACCACAACTGGTTCAGCTCAGCAATCAACGGCTGTAAAAAAACATCTAACTTATCTTTAGGGTTTTGTGGACCCGGAACGAGAATGCTGAGAAATATATACTGCTCTTTCATGCACATCCAGGGAGGCAAATTGTATGGTGTCACAATCACCGGCCACGACGAGTATTGTTTTCCAAAACTTCCAAAAGGTTGAAATCCGTTTGTACATAAACCCAATCTTACGTTTCGAGTTTCAGCGGCAAACTCTGGATGAGTTTGATCGAAGTACCTCCAATCCTCAGAATCTGACGGGTGGCGCATGACACCATCCTCTACCATATGTTCTGCATGCCACCGTATATCTTTTATCGTTGTTTTAGACGCGTACAACCTCTGCAGGCGGGCCGTTAGAGGAAAGTAAAACATCCTCTTGTATGGAACTAAGTTGGACTTGCGATGTTTAGCTTGTCCCTTATTTGCGGGTTTAAACCGTGGATGATCACAAAACTTGCACTTATCCAGATTCAGATCATCCTTCCAATAAATCATGCAGTTCTTCACGCAGCAATCTATCTTCTCTACCGGTAATCCATACCTCTCAACAATTTCTATTGTTGTCTTCTGGCACGATCTCTTTGATTAAATTAATAAATTGATCATAACATTTTTGAGAAATATCATGCTCTGATTTCAAATTCATAAGACGGGCAAATAAAAATAACCGATTGTGTTTTTTGCAACCGGGATACAGAGGTTTTTTTGCAGCTTGCAGAATATCGAAAAAAATTTTCGCCTCGGGATTAGGTGGTTCCTCTAATTCAATATCATTTATATTGAAATTAGGACCGGCAACATCTTGCACCATATCGACGTACGTATTTGATGATGATCCACCGACTTCAATATCAGCAGGCGATGAGACGAGATCCGTTTCACCGTGATGAGTCCAGATGTAGTAATCAGCAATGAATCCTTTGGTACCGAGATGACATTTTATCTCATCGATAGACCTATAACTAGAGTTCCTACACTTAGTTCGTGGGCAAGGGCATTTCAGTTTCTCACCGTCCCTCTCTGCAGATTCATGCGTGAGTGCAAATTGTACGAAACTATCTACACCGGCCACAAACGCCGGATTTAGAAATCCCGCAATATTCCGTTTGTACATCCAACTACGATCATCAGCCATCCTAAAATTTTTGAGTGTTATTCGTGATTCTATAATTAAAGAAGGTGGCAAGATTTCGGCATCATTACGAGAAGAATGAGTAATTCGATTTATAATTGGTAAGGCTTCTATCCCATTTAAGAACGTGACATTTAGTAGTATGTATTATCTTAAAATATGCATTTTTCATAGATTCAAGATTCCGGCAGCATCTCCCCTCAGTTCTCGTAGTACACGTATATTTCAGTGCACCCGAGAACATTAGAGAGATGCAGAAACCGAAATTTCAAAACTAAAAAAAAAAACATACACATAAGATAATCATACTACAAGTCACATTCTCAAACTGTCCACAAATGGGACAATTCAAAATTTAGTATCAAACTCTATATTTGATACTAAATCTCAAACGGGTTTAAAAAAAATTGGAATAATTCGAAACTTAATTTCAATTTTTTCTACTTGATATTAATTATCAAACTGGTGATTTATATATAATTGATTCTCTAAAACAATATGAATCGCGTCACTTCGCCAAGGTTCCAAATAAGCAATTACCACCGTCACATTTTTAAAAAATATTTTGAAAACTTAAATAAAACCAYGTGACACYCTATSACRTTTTTTTAAAARWTTTTGAAAACCCRCTATTGGAGGGAMAACACCTCCCGGCCGGCGCCGTAACCCACGTCAACATCCGACGGTATACAACCAACAAAATCAATGACAATAATATATATAAACAAAATTAAACCCCGGCTGATCACCACGGCCTCACATGCATTTAAATATACAATTTTTCTTTTTAAATCCCGGCCGATCACCACGGCCTCCCATGCATGAACAATATAATAGGTGCATACATATATCACAATATAATTTGTGGGTATAGAAATTTAAACTATATAAATTGTAAACTGAGTTATACATATAACTACAATTTATATTAAAATTATTTAAATCCCAAATTTGATTAAAAAAATAGATTTTTATTAAAAAAAAAGGAGCAAACAGATTTTTATTTAAAAAAAAAAACAGATTTTTATTTTATAAAAAAATTGATTTTTATTTAAAAAAAAACAGATTTTTAAAACAGAATTTTATTTTATAAAAAAACTGATTTAAAAAAAAAAATAGATTTCATTATAAAAAACAGAATCTTATTTAAAAAAAAACTGATTTTTTTTAAGAAAAATAGAATTTTATTTTATATTTGCTAAATTAATAATTAATTCATAATAATTAAATAAATAATAACAATAAAAAAAATCAAAAATATTAACAATTAATTAATAACAATAAATAAACATCCAAAATATTAACAATTAATTCATAATAATTAAACAAATAATAACACTAAATAAAAATCCAAAAATATTAACAATTAATTCATAATAATTAAACAAATAATAACACTAAATAAAAATCCAAAAATATTAACAATTAATTCATAATAATTAAAAAAATTAATAACAATAAAACTACCTTTGTCTCGAGACGGCGACGGTGGTGGTGGTGGTCGACGCCGGAGGTGGTGGTCGAGGGCGATGGAGCAGCCGACGGCGTTGGTGGTTGGCGACGGGTCTGGAGCAGGCGACGACGCTTGTGGTGGCGGTGGGCGACGGCGACGGAGGGTATTCTGCGTGGTGGTGGGCGGCGGCGGCGAGCTGCGACGGAGGTTTTTTTGCAGCTTGGAGGACGGCGACGACGACCTGTTACGGGGGGAAGCACGCATGGTGGTGGTGGTGGGCGGCGACCTGCTTCTTTTTTTTGTGTGTTTTGACAGACTGAGGTGGGGGGAGGGGAGGGGCAATAATTTAGGGTTAATATCCTGACGGGTACGATCGCCAGGAATCCCAGTACTTATACGCTGACGGCCTTGCTCGTCAGCGTATATTTATTTATTTATTTTTAATAAAAATTGTATCCTGACGGCCATGACCGTCAGCAACACCAAGATTATATACTGGCGGGCATGGCCGCCAGTAAAATGAAGCGGGAGAAACTCCCGCTCATTCGCTGACGGTTTACTGGCGGCTTCATTTGCTGACGGCCGTGGCCGCCAGCAAATCCGCCAGCATTTGATTTCACCAGTAATACCGTCAGCAATGCTGACGACTTTTTGTCCGTTAGCATATCCGCCAGAATTGCAGTTTTTTTTTTTGTAGTGTAGTATGTAATTTGATAATAGTAGTATGAGTTTAAAAATGTAATAGTATTTTTATTGGTTTTTTGAATTATAGTAGATTTATGAATTTGATAATGGTAGTATGAATTTTAAAATATTATAGTTTGAGATTTTATTATTTTGTGAAATTTTAGTATGAAATCCACAATATCAGTTTGAATTTATTATATAGTATGAAAATGAAATTAAAAAAAAATGTGAAAAAAAGTTTGTATTTTAATGTGACACATTGTATAAATAATTACATGATATAATATAAATGTCTATAATGATTAAAAGTAAAAAAAATAAAAAATAGTAGTATGGAATTCCGACTCTATAAAGTAGAAGTATAAAATTGCATTATGTAATATGAAAATACAGAGTGTAGTATAAAATTCGCCATTAACGGTTAGTGACAATGATATGAAATATCATGTAATAGTATGAATTTTGGTTGTATTAAATGTTGAATAAAGAAAGAGAAAATTGAAAGGAAAAAAAAAAAGAAATCATTAATAAGAGTAAAGTAGTATTTTTATGTAGTAGTTTAGATTAAATGGGAAGATAATTAATTATATGGGAAGTGAATGTTTTCACTAGAATATTTGGGATAAAACATTTACCTAATGGATCATATGGGAATTGCCCCTATAAGATATTTAGAAGTTAAATCCATAAATATTGTAATTGAGCGAAATTTTCCTTATTTGCATTAATTTAGTATTACTGATTATATGAATGTTCATAGTCTGCGTGCTAATAAGCATAATTTATTAACATACCAAATCTCTAAATTCAATTAACTCCCTAAATTAAAGCCAACTGTAAAAATTAATTTATATATCAAATCTTTAACTACTACTTCCTCTGTTTCAAAATAAGTGTCGTTTTAGAGACTCAACTTTATTTCAAATTAAGTGTCGTTTTAGAATTCTTTGCCACTTTATTCCAGTTTTATCCCCTCTTATTTTAAAAAATATAAATAAGTTTATGATAATAGAATAACTAAAAGGAAAGAATGGAAGTAATTAAATGGGAATATTATTAATTGATTGAGGATGTATTAGTCAAATATTATGTTCCTTAATTTTGAACAAAAACTCTAAAACGACACTTATTAAGAAACGGAGGGAATAACATAATTCATCATGAGAGAGAGAGAGAGTTTAATGTTGACCAATAAGTTAATTTTACATATAGATTGCAATCTAAAAACTAAAAATATATTTAATATCATAATACAAATAAATGAATAATCTACACCATAATTTAATAAGAATTCTCCCTTAAATATTCTAATAATCTGATTTCATAATCAAATCCATGTCAATCTAAATGAATTAATGGAGGTCAGTTAGAGTAATTTAGTATCATAATTCCAAAAAATGAATAATTTACACCATAATTTAATAGGATATCAAATTCTCCCTTAAATAAATTTTCCAATAATCGGATTTCTTAATCAAATCCATCACAATCTGCAAAATTTATTTTGTAATTTAATTCTCATGTTTTAATTATTATAACCAACAAAATATAAAATGTGTATTCTTATAATTCTTTTACAATATACATATCATATTTATGTTGCATTAATAAGAATTAAGAAGCTAAAATGATTCAAGATTACTTACTTCAACAAAAAATCAAAAATAAAACAGTTAATGTGGTCTACAATGGGTTTTTTTTTGCAAAATTTAAAGTGAATAATATTTCTTTTATTTTTCTTTGTATTAATAATTTAGTTTTTGAAGTTGATAAATATTATTACTCAACATCCGCGTATTAATAATATAGTTTATAAGGTAGTTTTTAAATATTCAAAACCGAGCATTTTTTTAAACTTTGTATTTAATATTCACTCTTTGAACTTGATTAGTTTTTTTTTTTTTATTATAAATATTGCATTTTTATGATTTTATTATCAATACTCGCGTAAATGCGGGTTTTCTTCTTCAATTTTTATATAATCACAAATTTCCCTGATCTTTTTATTTAATTGTTTTTATATACCTTAGATTTATTATTTTTTGGTTGAATGTGTTTATTTAATTCACTAATTATTGATATGGTTTATTTCATAAATTACTAATGAATTCATTTATAATTTAATTTCATATTTTAATCCATCATATTTGTTAATATTATTGACAAATGGCTTATGTGTCAACATGTGGTTCATTCAAATTCCATGTGTCATCTTTTGGTGTCTTGAAGATTTGATGTGTCAAATTTTTTATGAAATGTTTTAAAATACTTCCTTTTTTGGGTTTTTACCATTAGTATAAAATAGTACTTTTTTCTTATTTTATTCAAATCTGGAAAAACTAGGGTTTGGTTAGTCTCACCCTAAGTCTCTTGGCCGTCGCACTCTTCTATCTCCCTTTCATCTGAAACTTATTTCAGTTTACGCATATTTTGTTTCTTGAGTTTTTTTATATTTATTGTAGATTCATGTTTTTATTCTTTTAAACTTGAAGATCTCATTCGCTAACCCTAGAATTTACCTTCATCTCTTTTTCGCTAGTGTTTTTAAATATTGTTAGGCGACTGCAGGCGCCAGGTCAGTGCCTAGCGCATAGGGTGCCTAGGCGGGGCCTAGAATTTGAGAATAAATACCCTAATTTACAATATTACATCCAACCATTTAATAGTTGAACATACTATGTGCTACACAATAAAGTCTATGACAATCCAAAACTAAAAGTAACGATCACAAGTTTAAAACTATTGTTCAATTCAATGTTCAAAACAACATATATCCATAAGTTCATTATCCAAATAACAATACTGTTTCAACCCAAAAAATGACCATCGTTGAGAACGCCTAAAACCTTGAACACCCGCCTGATCTGCACCACAAACACAAGTTAGAAAGGACCACCGGTGATTTTTCGGTGGAAACCTCTCCGATGCTTAAGTCAGTAAGCGTTTGAGGTGTTTTCCAGAAAGAAAGCAAGAATGCTCAAGAGAATGACATACCTTTCTCAGCCTTGGGGTTGAGGTATTTATAATTTCCCTAGTGGGGACCCTTTTCCGGGATCTCAGAAACAAAGACCGCGAATCATGGGCCGTTTAAGCAACAAACTCTGACAAGTGGTCCCACTCGCTCTTTTCTGGGTAAACAGGAAGCCAGGTCTGGCCTGGGCCCACTCTTCCTCCACTATTCCATATTACCTCAGACTTGGGTATTCGCCCAGACTTGCTCTTACCTCTCTCAGCCTTGGGGCTAAGATACTTATAACTTCCCTTAGTGGGGACCCCAGCCGGGATCTCAGGAGCATGTGCCGCGAAGCACGGACCGTTACGCAACCAATTCTGACAAGTGGTCCCCCTTGTCTCTTTGCTGGGGATCTAGGAAACATGTCTTCCTCGTTCCAGGTCTTTCTCATCTTGTACTGCCTCAACTTCCTAGGATTCCAGCAGAACTCAAGGAATCAGACCTGTCATGATCCAGCTCTCCTTTCATTCGGTGTCCCTGCCATTCAACATGTCAGATCTTGCTATTATGATGACAAGCTCCCTCCTTTAGGGGATTGTATCAGGTCTCTCGACCAGACCAGGGTTAAGTCTAGTCCCTGGAACTTCAGCTCAGCATAACCTCTAAGCTTTTAGTGATTTCTTCAAGATAGCTAAGTCAGGAGAAATCCTGAGCGATAACCACCTCTCCCTGATATTCTGTTTTTTTTCCAGAAGGGTTAATTAGATCCTCCTCTGAGACAGAGCTACCCCAAACCAGGTCTGGCGTACGTACTGCCATATCAACTCCTCCCCCCAATCAGTTGGGGTAGATCGGTAATATCCCAAGCCATTTCTAAATAAATGAGGTCGTTCCGTCCTTTATGACTTCTCGTACTGGGGGAATCCCGAGAAATCCGCCTGACACCCAGGCCTAATTATTTGGCATTTGCGATATCGGTTCATCTTCCCACGTAACAACCATGCCAGTCCCCCGGGTACACGCCACATCAGCCCTAGTCTAGGACGGTGGACGCTCCAGCTCACCTCTTAGGGCACTGTTCGCCTGTCAGCATTAAATGCGGGGATCCCATCAAATCCCGCCTTTATCGATTTCCGTTTTTCGAATTTATCTTTTATCTTATTATTCCCGCTGGACTTGTCCTTTTCTCTTACTTTTCGCTTCTCACTTTTCCAAAATCTCAGGCTCTCTCCATCTTTCCCAGTGTTCGGCGAATTCTCTCTCCATCTCACATTCCCGGCAATCCTTACAAACCAAGTACCTTTCTCAGCCTTTTGCCTTTTATTTTCTTATGATGTCGTCTCCTCTAGATATAAGGGCCTCCGCATCTCCGCTGTCTGTTCCACCAGAGACGACGGTGGTTCTCTCCTCTTCCTCACCATCCACCCCAGAGGTGGTTAGAGCTCCTTCCTCTCCGCCGTCTACCCCTATAGATGCAGCAGGGGCTTCGTCATCTCAACCTCCTGCTAGCCTCGAGGTGGAGGCGACCTCCCCCCTATTATTGTTAGATCCTCCGGCGGGGGCGACTGTCGGATCCTCCTCTTCTGAGGATTTAGTATACCCTCCACCGGTACCGGATCACCCCAAGATCACTTCTATCCTTAGCCAACAATCGATAGAGGAAATCCGCTCCCAGTACAAAATCAAAGAACCCTTCGATCCCTATCCTCCTCTGGCGTGCATTCTAGCTTGTCAAGCGCCGGAGGGATGGTTGACTTTCTATGTCGATCAATTTCAAGCGGGTTTACGTTTACCAGTAAATCCCTTGATGCTTGAGATAGCCCAGATGTACAGAATCCCCATTTTTCAATTCACCCCTAATTCCTTCAGAATAATGGTATGTTACAATCTGGCCATGCGCTACGCTGGCCTGGATCCAATAGCCCTTGTTTTCTACCAGCTCTTCCAAGCAAAAATTTTGTCCCCTAACTGCTTTTATCTCACAGCCAGACCTGGGGTTCATTTTATACACAAACTCCACTCCTCTCACAAAGCCTGGAGGAAAAAGTTTTTCTTTGTCCACTCTGATGGAGACCGGGGTTTTGACCCCCACCCCATAGAGAAACTGCCTTCTTACCCCCATCTGACCGCAGCAGGTAGACCTTCTCGTATTCAGAAAATCATATCTACTATGAATGAGAATCCTATTAATATTAATGAGCTCCTCCTCCCCCATGTTTTGGACTTCTTCAACGAAACTTGCGAGACAGGTCCCTTAACCCCAGAGATTGGTAAAAGGCCTTCTCTAGCATGGTCTGTTACATCATATCTTGATGCCCATGAGTCTTACTTCCTTTGCTCTTTATTTTCAGAAAGGATGATGCGCATGATGTTCGAGTCAGCTGACAAGAAAAGCGCAGAGGCTGATGCAGAGCCCGCAGTTCACACGGTGGGAGCATCTTCTGCATCTCGAGCCCAGAAACCTTCCCCAGTGAGGCGACTCACATCTGACTCCGACGAGGAGGACGTTCCTCAATTGAAAAGGCCCCGCTCCAACCGCGACCGAGGTGTGAACATCCCTACGGCCCCGACTATCCCTGCAACTACCAGACCCGCCGCCACCGTCACTCACAGCGTGGGTTCTCCGCGCCGGACTCCTATCCTGAACTGCTCGGGAGATGTAGCAGTTCGACACGTAAGTGCTCAGTGAGCGCCTAAAGACATGCGCGTCTTAGAGCAAATGAGTGATTGCGAGCTGCTGGAGTCCTGGTGCTAGGATGAGGCTAAGGTACGTCTCTCCATTGTTCTTCCCTTTCCTCATTTGTTACTTAGTGAGTTACTAACTTTCTTTCTGATGTCTAGGCTGAAGCCAAGAGGGCACTCTTAGCCATTAGGGCAACCAGATCTATGGCCCAAGATGACCTTATTAAGGAGAACAAGTTCGTTAATGAGAAGATGTCGCAGGTCAGGACCTTTGCCAAGGAGAAAGTCAAGGAGGTCAAAAAGCTGCAGGAAGAGGTAGATGGGATGAAGAAAGCCCAAGAGAAGATGCTGGAGACGGCTCGATCCGAAGCTCGGGATGAGGCTATAGCGGAGGCAAGGAGTCTGGCAGACGAGGCTCTAGCCAAGGCCAAGGGAGAGTGGAAGGCCGAGTTCTTAAACTCCGAGGAGGGGCTCAATCTGGTCCGGGTGGCCAGGGATGAAGCCAAGAAAGATTTTTTGGGATCCAAATCCCTTTTTTCCCTATTCTTTCCAGAGGCTGTGGTGTATTACAACTATGGCTTGGATGAGCAGGCCAAATGGGTTCAGGCCAATCCCAACGCTCCTTTTGATCGAAAAATGCCGTTGAGGACCCCGCCTGAGCCAATCTCCTTCTCCTATGACCCTGCCAAGGATCGCCTCCACACCATTGGGTCTGCAGAGTTTGCTGAGCATGTTCACTCTGTTCTCCATGCTCTCGAATCCAGTCAATCTCAGTTAGACCTGACCCTCGCCGTGGTCCCTCCTACTTCATCTCCCTCCTCAACCTTTGCAGGTCTGGGTGAGCTGCCTGGGGGAGCTTCTCCAGGAGGTCTGTCAGAGAGCCCGGTGGATCAGGTGGTGGCAGAGCTGAGGGTAGATATGGAGGTCGATACTTAGGCCGTATGAACTGTTCTTTTGCAGCGGACCCGTAGGTTGCCTGTGTGTCTGGTCTGGTTGTTATTCTGCTGAAGCTTATGTAATATCAAACAAATTTTTAATAACGGATGTTTTATTTTTTGTCCTGTAATGACTTTTGAACTTCTAGGGTTTCCTGAATATCCGGAAACCCTAGTACTTTTTGATTCTTATCACGTGCTTTCGATTTCTTTAAATGCATGTATGTGTGCCTTAATATTTTCATCATTCATCTGAAAAATGTCTTCTTCTCCCTTGCTCGAAGAACTCAATACTGTAAAGAGAAAAAACATCTCTCTTGTTGTGGAGAAATTCAAACTTTCTGATCAATTGGTCTTGCTCAAGGAGAAGATCAGATATCTTTACCGTCTTCTGGAGAGGAAGAGGCAAAATAAGCATCACTACAAAAGGGAATGGGATGAGCTCCGGCAAATCAACCGCCAACTGCATGAAGAGAAGGCGGATCTGATCGAATCCGTGAGTCGCCTAACGGCCGTTGCTGGCGAGGCCCACACCCTTGCCGAGCGGTCTGAAATATAAGAATTTTATTCTTCTCATACACATTTTCTCAGTTTTGCTCAAACTTTGAATCAGGTTTTTGCTTGCTCAAGCAATTTAATTTATGCTTATATCAGCATTTTAGCCATTCAGAATTTACCTCATAGGATTTTTTACTCGCGTGCCCAAGCTGACAATCAGGTCAGGAAAATCGTGGGCAGTCATCTCTGGCCCATCTTGACTTTGAGCTGACAATCAGGTCAGGAGAATCGTGGGCAGCCGTCCTAGCCAATCCTGGCTTAAATTGACGATCAGGTTAGGTAAAATCGAGAGCATTCGTCCTCAGTCAATCCTGGCTTTAAACTAACCATCAGGTCAGGTAAAATGGAGGACATCCGTCCTTAGACAATCCTGGCTTTAAACTGACAATCAGGTCAGGTAAAATCGAGGACATTCGTCCTCAACCAATCCTGGCTTTAAACTGATAATCAGGTCAGGTAAAATCGAGGACATCCGTCCTTAGCCAATCCTGGCTTTAAACTGACAATCAGGTCAGGTAAAATCGTGGGCAGCCGCCCTTAGCTTAATTATGAACGCATATCTAAATTGGTGAACGAGAATAAACCTGCAATTTTATTCAAAAGGCAAATGATTATTAAGAAGTTACAATTATGCATAAAATCTTCGTAAATTAGCAATATTCCAAACACGCGGGATCTCAGTCCCGTCCAGCTCTTCCAACTTATAAGCGCCTCCTGCCAAGATTTGGGTGACTCGAAGTGGTCCTTGCCATGGGGCATCAAGTTTTCCTTTCGCTTTTCCCAAATCAACTCTTCTAAAGACCAGGTCTCCCACCTGGAACTGCCTCTTTACCACAGACTTATTGTATGTCGCTTTTATTCTCCCTTTGATATGTGCCATTCTGACAGCAGCTTGATCCCTATTCTCCTCGATTAAGTCCAAAGCATCCTGGATTAAGAGCTCGTTCTGTTCTTCAACAAAATTCTGAATTCGATGGGTCTCCGTACTAATCTTGGCAGGCACCACTGCATCCATACCATAAACTAGGCTGAAAGGCGTCTCCCATGTGCTTTCCTTGGGATTAGTTCTGTATGCCCATAGAATTGAATTCAGCTCATCCACCCATCTACCTCCAGCTCTCTCTAGACGTGTTTTGATCCCATGCACCAATATGCAATTAGTGACATCGACCTGTCCGTTAGCCTGAGGATGATAGACAGACGTGAAGTGCTGATCAATCTTCATCTTTGCACACCAAGATCTAATTCTGGTACCCATGAACTGGGTGCCATTATCTGAAACTAGGATTGTGGGGACGCCAAACCTGCACACGACATTTTTCCTCAAGAACTTCATGACAGCATCCTCTGTAATTTTCGCCAATGCTTCAGCCTCTACCCACTTACTAAAGTAGTCGATTGCGACTATTAGAAACTTCTTTTGGGCAGGAGCCATGGGGAAAGGGCCTAACAAGTCAATCCCCCATTTGGCGAATGGACAAGGAGAACTCATTGTCATAAGCTCTTCGGCAGGCCTTTGTATCAGTGATGAATTCTTTTGAATCTTCTCACATTTTTGTACGAAGTCTTCTGCTTCTTTTCGTAGGCCTGGCCAGAAATATCCCGCTCGTAAGATCTTGCTTGACAGAGCTCTGGCGCCCATATGGTTCCCACAACACCCCTCGTGAATTTCTCTAAGTACCAGAGCTCCTTCTGCATGGCCCAGGCATCTTAAAAGGGGTTGGCCGAATCCACGCTTGAACAACTCTCCTTTAATCAGGCAAAATCTAGCAGCCCTGGCTCGTATTTTTGCCGCTTCCCTCCTATCCTCTGACAAGACCTCTTGCTCTAAGTACGCTTTTATAGAAGAGCGCCAGTCTTCTCATTCCATAACTGCACACACTTGCTCAGCCCCAAACTCCCCGTCTGCTCTTAATAGAGTAATCACCCTTTCGTGACAATCTGCGGCCGAGCTGGCTACCTTCGCCAGGAAATCAGCTCTTCCATTCTCTTCCCTAGGAATCTGAAGGACTATTAACCCTTTCATTCCTCTGGCCAGCTCTCTAAATTTGGTTAAATACTTCTGCATATTTTCCTCCCTTGTCTCGAACTCTCCACTGATTTACTTGCAAACAAGCTGTGAGTCCACCTTAGCACATACCTGCTCTGCGCCCAGGTCTTTCGCCATCTGAATCCCTCTCAAAAGGGCCTCATACTCGGCAGCATTGTTGGAAAATGATGCACTAAAACGGATAGCGAACTTGGTGGATACACCTGTTGGATCTATTAGGACGATTCCAGCCCCACATCCATGATTACAGACAGAGCCATCCGTGAAAATTGTCCATTCCTTCAATTCACCAGGAGGACTAGTCATTTCTTGCATGAAATCAGCTAAGGCCTGAGCCTTAATTTCCGTTCTAGCCTCGAATGTAACATCGAATTCGCTGAGCTCTATAATCCATTTGACTAGCCTCCCTGATGCTTCTGGTTTGTCCATTATGGTTTTCAAAGGAAGGTTAGTTCGCACGAATATGGTATAAGAAAGGAAGTACGATCACAACTTTCGAGAAGTTCCAACCAGAGCTAGCATCGCCCTTTCTACTTCCACGTAACTGAACTCTGCCGCATGCAAGACCTTGCTCCAAAAGTAGACCGGTGTCTGTATTTTACCCTCTTCCCTGATCAAGACAGAGCTGACCGCCTGCTGTCCTACGGATAAATATAAGATCAGGGGTTCTCCTTAAACAGGTTTCATGAGCAAGGTCATGTCAGCCAAGTATTCCTTCAATAATCGAAATGCCTCTTCGCATTCATCGCTCCACTGAAATCTAGCTTTCTTCCGCAAGGCCTGGAAAAATGACAAGCTCTTCTCTGCAGACCTGGACACAAACCTACTCAGGGCATTGATCCGTCCTGCCAAGCATTGCATTTCTTTCACGTTTCTGGGCGCTTGCATCTCCATAATTGCTCGAATCTTCTCAGGGTTTGCCTCGATACCCTTCTCCGTGACCATGTAGCCCAGGAATTTTCCAGCTCTGACCCCGAACGCGCATTTCTTGGGATTAAGCTTCATCCTGTACTTTCACAGAGTATCAAAGTTCTCCCTCAAGTCCTCCACATGCGACGTTGCTTTTACGCTCTTAACCAGCATATCGTCCACATAAACCTCAATATTTTGCCCGAGATGGCTCCTGAACATCTTATCAACCAAACGCTGGTAGGTGGCACCTGCATTCTTCAGACCGAAAGTCATCACAACATAGCAATACGTCCCTTTTGGAGTAATAAAGCTGACCCGCTTCCAATCTTCTCTTGCCAATATGATCTGGTGATACCCTTGGGATGCATCCATCATACTCAGGAGCTCACATCCAGAGGTAGAATCGACGAGCTGGTCGATTCTCGGCAAGGGATAGTGGTCTTTCGGGCAGGCGCAGTTCAAATCTCGAAAATCAATGCACATCCGCCAGTCGTCTGTTTTTTAGACCAAAACCGCGTTGGAAAGCCATTCTGGAAATTTTATTTCTTTGATGTGCCCCGCCTTCAAGAGCTTATCCACCTCTGCTTCGATAATGGCTTCTTTCTGTGGCCCAAAATTACGCTTTTTCTGCTTAACTGGCTTCACTTCCGGGCTAATGTTGAGGCGATGCTCCGTGACCTCCGGGTCGATCCCTATCAAGTCTTGGGGAGACCAAGCAAAAACATCAGCACTGTCTCTCAGCAAAGCCACCAGGTCAGTCAATACTTCCGGGCTAAGAGTCATGCCTACACGAAGGACTCGGCTATCGTTCTCCCGGGACCACCTCAATTAACATCAGTCCCTCCTCTCTTCGGGCCAGGTCTGTCCGTGGCTGCTCCACTAGATCTCTCTTACTCGTCTTTCTTCCTCGTTGTTCCTTCTGACACATTCGACATATGTCTGTCGCGACGCGTATTGATCACCTCTTACCTCGCCTGTTCCATCTTCAGCCGGAAATTTCATTTTCATGTGGAAAACCGATATCACGGCCTGGAACTGACTCAAGGATGGGCAGCCAAGCATAACATTATAAGAGGATGGCGCATCCACCACCAGAAAGCGGACTGTTCTGGTCACCCTGTATGGCTCCTCACCTAATGTCACGAGGAGCCTAACCGCTCCCAGAGGCTTTAGGGCTCCTCCTGCAAACCCGACCAGAGAAGTAGTCACCCTTCCAACTCGACATCCAGCTTCAACTTTTGGAAATAATCGTAAAGTAGAATGTCAGCAGAACTTCCTGTATCTACAAAAATTCGCCGCACATTATAATTGGCGATGGTTGCTGTTATAACCAAATTGTCTATGTGTGGGGCAAAGATGTCGTCTCCATCTTCCGACCCAATACAAATGTTCGGGGTAGATGCCATTTGCCCCACCTCACGCGATTTCCTAATTAGATCCTTCGAAGCCCTAACATAGCTATGCTGATTCCGTTTAGAGTGCTCTTCCAGCTCTCCGCCTGTGATCATCTGAATCTCGCCATGAATGACCTGGGCCTGATCAGATCTTCTTCCGTCAGCATGTCTTCTATCCTGATCTCTTTTGCCTTGTTGGGACCGGTCATAACCACTACGACCAGATCTGGCCTCTTCCTTCCTTATGCGGACATACTCTTTCAGGTGCCCAGCCTGAACCATTCTCTCCAGTTCGTCTTTCAGATGCGTACACTCATTGGTATTGTGCCCATATTCGTTATGGAAACGGCAGAATCGATCAGATCTTTCCTTCCTGGGTTTCTGTGAGTACGTCTTGGGCCATTTTAGCTCTGGATGCCTTTCTATTGCCTGCAGAATTTTGCCTTGCGGCGTCGCTAAAGGGGTATATCTGTCGAAACGAGGTCTCCCTCCAGACAGATCTGGCCTGGCCTTCTTCACTGCTGCCCTTTCATCCCTATCGTACCTTTCCCTCTTCTTCTCTCCTTCTTCCTTGATTTTCAAAGCTTCTTCCAAATGGATATACTTCTCCGCTCTCTCCAAGAGCTCTCCAAATTTCAGAGCTGGTTTCACCACCAGCGATTGGAAAAATTCTCCTCTCCTCAGACCCTGTGCCAGAGCATTTACCAATAGCTCTTCTGACGCAGAAGGTACCTCTAATTTAGCCGTTGTAAACCTATTAATGTAGGCACGCAGGCTCTCGTTCTCTTTCTGCTTCAGGCTAAAAAGTTCAAGCAGCATTTTCTGGTACTTCCTGCAGCTCGTGAACTGGTGCAGGAAGGCCGAACTGAATTTGTCAAAGTTACTGATAGAACGAGGCGGCAACTGGCTAAACCAGAGCTGCGCCGACTTGGTAAAAGTCATTGGGAAGACCCAGCACATAACAGAGTCTGAAAATTTATGCAGAGCTGCCGCAATCTCAAAGCGACTGAGATGGTCCCACGGATCCGTGGTTCCATTTTACTCGAAGCCCAAGGAGCGATATGAAGCTGGTACGTCGTCACGCATGACCTCCTCAGTGAAAGGGGTGCCCCACCACGCTGGCACGGCACCAGCATTCGTCAATTTTCTCTTGAATTCTCGCACCTCTTTTTGCAAACTCTGCATCTGTTCAACCAGACCTGGATTAGTCTGGCTTGAGGTCTCGCTGTCAGAGGTGCAGAACTGCTCTTCCCTGTCCTGTAGAGGAGTCTGATCCGTGTGCTGGCCTCGTAATGGTTCAGTTCGTGCCGGTGGCGTGTTAGATGGCGGCGTCGACATCTCCACAAACTTCTTTTTCACCGCCGCCTCCACGTCTTTGCCGATGAGCTCCGAGAGCTGCAAGAGGAAGGACTCGTTAAATGAACCAACAGTAGTTGGCACAGATCTACCAAGTGGGGGCGGCGTAGCGCCTGGCGCGGCCGCTGCCGGCGGTGCTGTCTCTTCTGGCCACATCGCCGACGTATCTGTCGACCTGGGCATTCCCTACGGCGCAGCGGAACTATGGGTTCCGCCGAGATCTCCCACCAAGTTTCACCGTAAACCGTCTGAAGCCATAAAATAAAAAGAAAATCTCACGCCTTAGCTTGATCGCCTTCCCACAGACGGCGCCAATTTTTTCAACCCAAAAAATGACCAACGTTGAGAACGCCTAAAACCTTGAACACCCGCCTGATCTGCACCACAAACACAAGTTAGAAAGGACCACCGGTGATTTTCCGGTGGAAACCTCTCCGATGCTTAAGTCAGTAAGCGTTTGAGGTATTTTCCAGAAAGAAAGCAAGAATGCTCAAGAGAATGACATAACTTTCTCAGCCTTGGGGCTGAGGTATTTATAGTTTTCCTAGTGGGGACCCCTTTCCGGGATCTCGAAAACAAAGACCGCGAATCATGGGCCGTTTAAGCAACAAACTCTGACAAGTGGTCCCACTCGCTCTTTTCTGGGTAAACAGGAAACCAGGTCTGGCCTGGGCCCACTCTTCCTCCATTATTCCATATTACCTCAGACCTGGGTATTCACCCAGACCTGCTCTTACCTCTCTCAGCCTTGGGGCTAAGATACTTATAACTTTCCTTAGTGGGGACCCCAGCCGGGATCTCAGGAGCATGTGCCGCGAAGCACGGACCGTTACGCAACCAATTCTGAGAAGTGGTCCCCCTTGTCTCTTTGCTGGGGATCTAGGAAACAGGTCTTCCTCGTCCCAGGTCTTTCTCATCTTGTCTGCCTCGACTTCCTAGGATTCCAGCAGAATTCAAGGAACCAGACCTGTCATGATCCAACTCTCCTTTCATTCGGTGTCCCTGCCATTCAACAGGTCAGATCTTGCTATTATGATGACAAGCTCCCTCTTTTAGGGGATTGTATCAGGTCTCTCGACCAGGCTTAAGTCTAGTCCCTGGAACTTCAGCTCAGCATAACCTCTAAACTTTTAGTGATTTCTTCAAGATAGCTAAGTCAGGAGAAATCCTGAGCGATAACCACCTCTCCCTGATATTCTTTTTTTTTCAGAAGGTTTAATTAGATCCTCCTCTGAGACAAAGCTGTTTTAGCCCTTTCTTAATTTATCTAACTATCCTAAGTCAGAGCTACCCCAAACCAGGTCTGGCGTACGTACTGCCATATCAAATACCATAGCATACATTAAAAAATAAAAATAATAAAAAAATAAGCCAAAAAACGACGTCGTTTTTTTTTTTTGTGGGGGTGGGGGGTGGGGGAGGTGTGGCGCCCAACGATTGTTTTAGACGATTTCTGGAAATCGTCAGCGGGGTGGTGGCGCCGAGCGCCAGACAGTTGTTCAAAGATGATTACACAACTGGTTTTTAATATTGGTATTTCAGATCCCTTATTTTTCCAATTCTTTTTTTTTTAAAGAAAATGTTGGTGGTTGTAATAATGGATTGACTTCAACCAATGGCTTGAACATGGCTGCTGAGGGATTAGTTTTGGTAAGTTCTTTTATCTTTTATGTTCTCATACTCGTACAAAAAAAAAAAATCCAAATTCAACCCAGCCCTTGGTTTTCATTGTTCTATCCATCTAATATTTTAAGTTTCGATCTAGATTTTTTTGTTGGAAAAAAATTAGAAAGGTAGTTGTTGGAAGATAGAACTTGAACGCCGAGATGGAGATATAAGATTCTCATTATGTTATTTTATCAGTTTTTTTTGTAGATCCGACTTTTTTATTAGACCTCTTCAATGTATTATTAGAAAAATATTTATATAACAATAGTAATGAAAAAAAATTATTTTAAAAATAATTCTTTTTCATTACTATTGTTATATAAATATTTTTAAGTGTAAATACATGGACTGATTTTTATGGAATATCTCATTTTAATGATTTTAGAATGATATGGAAGATTAAAAATAATATTTACTTCTTATTTGATTTACTTCGATTTACTTAAATATTTTCTATTTTTAGAAAATATATACTTGATTGGAATTCGCCATTCTCTTGGGATGAATTAAAAGGGAATAAGCTTTGATTGAATTTATTTAATGATTAATATTTCGGTAGTTTTACACTGAATTATCAATTGATGGAGTTTATTTCACCTTTCATTTCATTAGTTTGATTAAAGATTTAATGGAATTTAAGAAACTTCCCAATTAATATCTATTAAAATTAATTTTATAATCAAATAAAATATCAATCGATACCAGAATTTTAATTAAAATAATTATTAAAAATGGTCAAATAATACCAAAATAATGTTTAAGTACTGCACCATATATGTTAATTAGGGAATTGAACTTCTGGTACGATATGTCGAAATAATGATGATATTACTATGAATTAATGTGCGATATTGATATTATAATATAATATCACAAATTATTTTTAAAATATTTATATTGGTACAGGACACCAAAACGATACGAAACGATAAAAAATATGACATTCAGATTTATTTGAATTATATGTGTTTCTCGATTTTCAATATTATAACCAACCAAACTTTAAAAAGTGTATTCTTATAACTCCCGTGAAATACACATATCAACTTTATGTTGCATTAAGAGGCGAAAATGATTCAAGATTATTTGATTCAACGTAAGATTGAAAATAAAACAGTTAGGGTGACTGGATTGACTACTCCTTCTAGCATCGCTGTCATTGTATCTTGGAAGGTTCGTTGTCATAGATCTGTGAGCCCTACGTATGAGACAATAAATATCTTAAGGAAATATTTCACTCGCCTCGACACTTTTCCTTTCTTTGTTTTTATTCATTGTTATTTATTTTTAATATATCTCTATTAGTTTGAATTATCCCTCACTCTTATCCCATTTTATTGTTGTATCCCCAATAAGATTAAGATTCTTATATTTAATTTGAACTAATAGATAATATTTCTGCTTTGAATAACTCGGTGCTGCCTTCTTCGACTAACGTAACTGCACCCGCCTTGAAGAATTCAACCATGCCTACACAAACGAACTCTTCTATGCCTTCGTCTAGATTTGGTTTAATTTTCTTAGACCTTTCACTAGTGTACCAAATACTTTTGTGCCTCATACTTTCTCATTTGGATCTGGATCTATCCCCTTTGGTTTTGTGATACCTGCTTCTATTGCTGCCTATACAGAACATCCTGAAAAATTTAATGGAAGTAATTTCAAAACCTGACAGCAAAAGATGGCCTTTTACTTAACCACTTTGAACTTGGCTCGGTATATAACCAAGGCTGCACCTGTTGTAACTGTAAATCACCCTTGATGCGTGGACACAAGGGGACCATCTCTGCATGAACTATATCCTGAATTAACAAGACAGTGCGCTGTATGGGGTGTACACTTCGATCAAAAGTATTACTAACGAGCTCTGGGTTTCCTTGGCGAATAAGTACAAGATCGATGACACCGACTTTAAAAATTCTATTATCGGATGGTTTCTGGAGTTTTCCATGATAGACTCCAAGACTATGATGAGTCAACTCCACGAGTTGAAAATGATATTACAAAGCATACAATCTGAAGGTATGCATATATGTGAAAACTTCCAAGTGGCCGCTATCGTTGAAAAGCTGCCACCGAGTTGGAGAGATTTCAAGAACTATCTAAAGCATAAGCGAAAGCAAATGACTTTAGAGAATTTGATTGTCAAACTGAATGTCAAGGAAGGTAATCAAAAGTCTACTATTAAGTATGGAAAGACCTTAATGATGGAGGCAAATGCTCACTTAGTTGAGGCTGATTCTGGGAAGAAACGATTGCACCTAAGCCAAGGGAAAGGCAAGAGGAATCATAAGAAGTCCAAGAGGTTTAAAGGTAACTGCCACAACTATGGCAATCTTAGACACATGAAAATAAATTGCCGAAAACCACTAAAAGAGAGTCGGAATGCTGCTAACATTATTACCGAAGGCATGTCTGACCTGAATCTCTGTGCAGTGGTGATGGAAGATAAACTTGTAGATAATCCGAGTGAGTGGTTCATCGATACTGGAGCTACTTATCACGTGTGTTCTGATCAAGATGTATTTTCTGATTATACCCCAATTACTTGAAGTAACCTCGATATGGGAAACTCCTCTACTGCTGAAGTTGTTGGACCTTGGAAGGTGCTGCTGAAGATGATGTCCGGTTTAGAGCTGACTTTGAAGGAAGTGTTGTATGTTCAGGATATTAGGAAAAATCTAATTTCTGGGTCCCTGCTTGTCTAACATGGGTTTAAGCTAGTTTTGAGTCTAGTCAACTTGTGCTTACTAAGAGTGGAAAGTTTCTTGCTAAGGGCCACCTTAAGAAGGGACTGTTCAAGTTGAATGTAATGGCCAAATGCCTGGTTATTAATAATAAAGTTATTGCTTCTACTTATATCGTTGATTCTTGTGATTTGTGGCATGTTAGACTTGAACACGTTAACATGAAGTCAATAAAGAGATTGGTAAATATGAATTTACTAAATAATGTGAAATTTGACTCAAAAAATAAGTGTGAGATTTGTGTTGAAGCAAAAATGTCAAGAACACCTTTTGATTTGGTGGAAAGAAGTTCTGCACCTCTAGAGTTAATTCACAGTGATATTTGTGATATGAAACTTATGCAAATTAGAGGGGGCAAAAAGTACTTCATTACTTTCATTGATGACTAAAATGATATTGCTATGTTCATTTGCTAAAAGGCAAAGATGATTCAATTGATGCTTTAAAGAATTTTATTAAGAACGAAGTTGAAAACCAATTGAACACTCGAATTAAGACAATACGAAGTGATCGAGGTGGAGAGTATGTTTCACCGTTTGAAGAGATGTGAGCTGAACATTGGCATAATTCATCAAACAACTGCTCTATATTCACCTCAATCGAATGATGTCACTGAAAACAAGAACTGAACCCTAAAAGAAATGATGAATGTTATGTTAATCAGTTCAGGGTTACTCTCGAATATGTGGGGGGAGGCGATTATTTCCATTAACCATATTTTAAATAGGGTACCCCACAAGGGAAATGAAAAGACACCATATGATCTATGGAAAGGTAAAACTTCTGCTTACAGTTACCTCAAAGTGTGGGGGTGCTTGACTAAGGTAAAAGTATTAGAGCCGAAGCAAGTGAAGATATGATCCAAAATAGTCGACTGTATTTATATGAATATATGCATCATAGCACTGCGTATATGTTTCTAGTGCACAAGTCTGATATACTTGATGTGACTGAAGGAACAACCATTGAATTAAGTAATGCATTATTCTTTGAGTTAATTTATCCTTGCAAAGGATATCGTGATGGTTCTAACAAGAGATCTCGTGATGCTGAAGATGAAGAAACACCCCTTGCAGTTCATGATGCATCACAAGATGGTAATAATCATGTACCAAGGCATTATAAAAGGGCTAGGAATGCTAAAAATCTTGGTCTGGATTTCATGATCTATTTTCTAGATAATGAACCTCGTACCATTCAAGAAGCCTTGTCTAGTCCTGATGCCCCTATGTTGAAGGAATCCATCAATGCTGAGATTGATTCAATTATGCAGAGTCATACATCGGAGTTGGCCGATCTTCCCCATGGTAATAATCCCCCAGGATGCAAGTGGGTCCTAAGGAGAAAGTATGAAACTGATGACTCAATTAATAAGTATAAAGCTAGACTAGTAGCCAAAGACTTTAAACAAAGAGAAGGGTACGACTTCTTTGATACTTAATCACATGTAACGAGAATCACTTCTATTATGATGATTTTGGCGATTACTACACTGCAAAATCTTGAAATTCACCAAATGGATTTCAAAATTGTGTTTTTAAATGGTGAATTAGATGAATAGATTTATATGGAAACCCAAAGGGTTTGTAATTCCTAGTCAAGAGAACAAGGTGTGTAGACTTGTTAAATCGTTGTATTGATTGAAACAAGTACCGAAGCAATGACATCTCAAGTTTCTAATTGTGATGATTTCAAATGGCTCTCGCATTGATGAATGCGATAAATGTGTTTATGTAAAGAGTACAACGAACTCTTTTATCATCATTTGTCTTTACGTTGATGACATGTTAATATTAAGTAGCTCTCGTGATATGATCACAAGTACAAAGAACATGTTAAAAGATAACTTTGATATGAAAGACATGGGTTTAGCTGTTGTCATCCTTGGGATCAAGATCATAAGGAACTCAAATGACATAGTTCTTTCTCAGTCCGACTATATGGAAAGTGTACTGAAAAGGTTTAATGCATTTGATGGTGAAATGGCTAAAACTCTATTTGATGATAACCTTCGTTTAGTGAAAACAAGGGTGATCCAGTGGCTCAACTGGAATAAGCTAGGATCATTAGAAGTCTCATGTACCTTACGAATTGTACTAGACCAGATTTAGCTTATTCATTGAACAAATTAAGTAGGTTCACGAGTAATCACACCGTGACCACTGGAAAGGGTGAACTAGAGTATTACAATACTTGAAGTATACTCTGAGTTATGGGTTGCATTATACGAAATATCCAAAAGTACTAGAAGGGTACTGTGATGCGAACTATATATCGAACTCTAAGGATTCGCACTCCACCAATGGGTATGTATTTACCATCGGTAGAGGTGCTGTGTCTTGGAGGTCCATTAAGCAAACGTGCATAGCCCTATCCACCATGAAATCAGAATCCATAGCTATGGACAAAGCTGTTGAAGAGGCTGAATGGCTTCGAATTTTCTCGAGGACATTCCATGTTGGAGGAAGCCAATATCAACAATTATGATACACTACGATAATCAAGCTGCAATAGAAAGGGCTCACAATGAAATGTATAACGGTAAATCGCGACATATTCATCGGAGACACAATACCGTTAGAGAATTGGTCTCAAGAGGAATGATTTCCATTGCTTATGTGAAATCAAAGGAAATATAGCAGATCTGTTTACAAAGAGTTTAAACCGAGATTAGTTTCATACATTTTTTTTGCATGTAATTATGGTATTTTTCTCGTGTTTTTTATTAGGTTTTAGTGTCGTTCTTAGTAGTTTTGAGTCGAGCTTCGTTAGGTTATTAGGTTGTTTTCTCGTTTTGTTGCCTTTTATGTTTCTTTTTGATTTTATACTTAATATGGTTAAATGAGCTCAATTAATTTTTGGATGAGTGTTATTTTTGCTAGATTTTAACAAGAAATCGAAAAGAAGGTGCAAATTAGCCCTTGGCTCGAGCCAAGGCGAGTTCGGGCTTTGGGCATGCCTGCCGAGTCCTACCCCTGTCTCTTATACACATCTAGATGTGTATAAGAGACAGGCCGAGAGTTGTCAAGCCTGCCTGGCCACGCCCGCACACTCCTGTTGATAGTTGCCGACAGTGGTCGGCCACTCCCGCCTAGCGTCCAGCCAGCTCGGCTAGTGCCAAGCCATATCGAGCCAACTGCACCCCTTGCCCGAGCCAACCGAGCCAATTCGACCAAAATGGTCTAGAATGACCATTTTGGGTCAAATTTGGTCAAACATGGGAAATCCAAACTTATAAGGCTTAATTGACCCATTTACCCCTAATTTAACCAAGTATAAATAAGACACTCCTCTCATTTTGTAAATCATCAACTCTCCTCCCAACCCATGCTTGGGTTTGGAAATTATTTCTCTCTATAGTTCTTAGATTTAATTTCCAAGCTTTTCCTTCGTTTAGTAAGCTCAAGAATAATTCAAGACATCACTTGGATTTTATTTTTGCTATTTCATTCAAATTTGTTGCTCATTTCCTTAATTCTAGTAAGTTTCTTCAATTTCATGCTTGTTCTTCAATTTATGCCTTTTGCCTTAACTCATTGATTTCTTTTTAGATCTATAAAATGGTTCATGGAATTTAGGTGAGTGACACACCTAGATCATAGATCGAGTCATTGATCGTTTTTATTTTGAGTATTTCATATGCTTCATTTTTGTTTTTGTTTTCATGCATAGTTCTAAGTTGAATCCTAGATCTACACTTTGTCTTTAGTTATTTTTCGAAAAGATTTAAAATTTCATGTCAACTTTTCTTGCTCTTTCTATTGGTGCTTTCAATTTTTTTCAATTTGCATTCTTCTAGATTTTATGATCATGCATGCATGGTTGTACTTTAGGTTGTTTTAGTTGTACTTGGTGAAACATTGCTTTTTGTTGCTTGTTTTCATTCTTGCTTGCTATTTCTATTTCGGCACACGCTCGAGGCATCCGACCAACTTGCATTTTACATTTCCTAGTTAGTTTATTTTCATAGTTTTTATTTATTTTCATTTTTATTTATATTTCAAGCAAAGACCCCTTGATTCTTACATAGCAATCGAATCCCGATAATACCGAGCCATGAACCCACTTTTCTTATTTCAACACCACTAAAAACTACAAAATAAAATGGCTCCATTGCGACTCGGCTTGGTTAAGGTTTTCGATTTGCTTGTAGTTTCTTTGTGTTTCTAGCTTTCTTTTGTATTTGACGTTTTTGTTAAGTATGCAAGGTACTTATGGCAGTAGAGGTCACATTGCAACATGGGAGGGCATGGTGGAAACCGCGTTGCCAATGGTGGAATCGGCTATGGACAACCCAACATGGGAGGGCATGGTGTAAACCATGTTGGGTTTAACGGCTTCACGAGTACGAATGGTCCGTATGGGAGTTATGGTGCTTCTAATATGCACACTCCAAATTCAGGTCCAAATGGCAGTTATAGTGTTCCCGACCATTGCCTGAATATGTATAATAGTGGCTTTGGAAGTCCGAATGGGAATGTGGGTGGCCGATTTCCGAATCCCAGCCCGTATGGAAGCCCTCATACTTACAATTTCAATCATGCCCCGATCGTTGCCAACAATAGTCCTCCAAAGCCCGATCCATATGAGTTGTTTGGAGGTCTGAGCTCCATTGTCGCAAGTGGCCCTCCCATCCGCACTATGGGAGACGTGAATAAACCATTTTTTGAGACCACTTACAATTTCAATCATGCCCTGATTGGCACAAACAATAGTCCTCCAAAGCTCGATCTGTATGAGTTGTTTGGAGGTTCGAGCTCCATTGTCGCAAGTGGCCTCCCATTCGAATTATGGGGGATGTTAACAAACACTTTTTGGGGGTGTTTACTCCTCCCAATCCAAAGCCTTCTAAAGCAATATTTTATAGTGCTAATGAAGTGAGTGAATTTTCTTCCTCAAGGGTGCTCGAGTTTGTAAAGCAACTAGCGGCTTTGGAGGCTAAAATTGCTAAGCGATCTAGCCCGAGCCCGGATCCTTCGTGCATCATGTGGAATTTTTGGTCACGGTACCACGTCTTGTCCTTCAACTCCTTCGTTCAATATGCCGATGCCTCAGATGACGTGTATGGAGGTCATGGATATCAAGCGGGACCCGATTGGGCTATACCATCTTTTGCTCCACCTCCGACTCATAATCCTCCTTACCCTCCTACCAACCACATGCATCCGACTTTTGGTTATGACAACACATATGCAGGTGTTACTCTTCACGTGAGTCCACTTGTACTGGTGCATTACCCTACTCTACCTTCCGATCCAGATCTTTTGGTCATTATGTGACAATTGTCAAGTCCACCTTCACACACTCTTCCGGTCGCGATCCTTGATAAGTGTGGGGTGGTTGATAATACGGTTGTCTAGCCGATGGAAAAGGAAGTGGTTTCAATTCTGAGAGTTCTTACTCCTCTCGAGTCCACCCCTATAGACCCCACATTGGCAAAGGAACTTCCCGATGGCCTCCACAAGTCTTCGAACCCGTATAAGGCACTAACTTCTAAATCCCCTGTGCTTTCTCCTTCAATAATATCTTTTGAAGAGTGGTTACATATGGATGTGACCCGAGAGTTGGTCGAACAAGTTTATATGGAAGAAATGAGCATTGAGGATGAGTTTGTCTCGGAAGCTTGTGTTAAAAGTTGTTGTGAGGGTGATGAGCCCCTTGTTCGTAACGACGAGTCCATTGTGTTTCAATGTGCCAATGACTTGAGTGAAGGAGATTGTGGTTGTGTCATTGAGGGCACTGACAAATTTTTGGTGAGGGAGGTGGATATTTTTGATGATAAGATTGGAGAGCTTGAAGAGTACCTTTAAGGGATCGACGATTTGTTCGAGTTAGCCTACAACGAGGTCGGGGGGAGGCACAAGCTTGGGCCTAAGCCTTTCCCATCTCACCTCGAGCATGTCTATTTGGAGGAAGAGGAGAGCAAGCCGATTACCATCTTTGCAAATTCAAGTCGAGGTGAAGAGGAAGGGTCGGTTGAAGTGCTTAAAGTTATTAAGGGTGCGATTGGTTGGAGACCCAGAGTTGTTAAGGGAATTAGAAGTTAGCCCTTGGACTTACTTGCACACACTCGTCTTGGAGGATGATGCCAAACCACCTCGATAATTCCAAAGGAATTTGAATCAAAATTTTAAGGAGATCGAGTACGTAAAAGGAAAGTTGATGGCCATAAGGGCTAAAATGGGAAGGAGGATGTTGATCGAGTTTAATAAGTTACATACGGCCAACAAGAAAGATCATTTCCCTCCCCCATTTATCGACCACATGATGGACAAGCTAGCCGGCCATTACTCCTTTTGTTTTTTGGATGAGTCATCGGGTCACTTCAAAACCACAATTCCAATCGAGGATCTACCTATGACGATTCCTACTTGCCTGTTTGGAACACTAGTCGGCCATTATTTGGATTTTTTTGTAGATAAGTTGTCGGGTCATTATAAAACCACCATTCCTCCCGGAGATCGAGCTAAGATGACATTTGGAACGATTGCTTCTCGACGTTCTTTACTTGGGCTATGCGATGCCCCAAGAACGTTCCAAAGAGTGGACCCTCCCGACAAGGAGGATATTATTTTGGTGGATCCTCCCGTTCTCTTTCCTCCATGACCAAAAAGGGAGTTTGTCAAGCTAGTGACGTAAAACAAGCGCTTCTTGGGAGGCAACCTATGTTCATTTCGTTTATTTCTTTTTATTTTTACATTTCTTTCTTTCTCACTTTCTTATTATATGAAAATCCAAAAACATTCAATTATATAAAAATCCAAAAATATTCGAAAAATTAAAAAATATATATAAAAAAAAAAATTGTGTTGTCTTTTGGTTCTTTTTAACCCTTGGTTTTGTCTTGTTTTGATTCATATACATATTTCTTGTGTTTTTGATTCCGTGTGATTTTCCTTTATAGAGTTTTCTTTTCCGACTCCAACTTTGGCCGATTTGATAAGTTCATAGCGTTCATGGAGCCGGGAGAAACAAGCCATGCTTGATTATCGCTTGGATTTATTGGATGATTAAGTGGACCCCACCGAGCTCGACCCAAACTCGCTCAGTTTAGGAAGCTTCTATTTCACCCTCCTTTTACTTGTTTTTCATTAAAATGCAATGAGGGCATTGCATGGTTTAAGTGTGGGGTGGGTAGGTGGTTAGGGTCTGGGTGTCACAAAGATAGTTTGTCTTTCTTAACTCGAGCCTTGGTGAAGTGACGCATTCTTGGCGAAGTGACGCTTACTAATTGCGCTTTTATTTGGTTGAGTCATTTTTGTGTCTTTTGTGTCTTTTTTACATTGTTGAGCAATCACCATATGCTCGGAGGTTTGAATAGTTTACTTGTCGGGTTTTTACATGTTTATGTCCTCTTGTGTAAGGAGTTGAATTTTTGTACTTCGTCCAAAACCCGCCTATATATATAATCAACATTTGCTCGTGAAAAGATTGCAAAGCTCTATAAGCTCTTTTGATTGTGTTTTCCAAACTCGGTGCAAACTAGTGAGTAGCCTTGTGAAAATTATCTGTTTTGCTTGCATTTTTATGGAAATTGCATTGAGGTTGCTTGATTTTGCTCGTACATGATTGAACTTGGAAATGACCTCGAGGCACATATATCACCCTTATTCCGGCTATATTAAAATATATAAGCTACTTAAAAATCTCAAATGAGCCCCCTTGAGCCTATGCCCCGTTTCTTGTTAGCCGAGCTCAATTTTAACTCTTATAACTTCATAAATTGTGAGGTGAGAGTGTATATTGTGAGTTGACTAGAAATGTGAGGGAATCAATTGTGGGTTTCGGGTTTTGAGTTGCTTATACAAAAAAAAAATGAAAAAAAATAAAGAAGAGAATAAAACTCCAATACCAATCACGAAAAATGATAAAGCGTGCGTTCAAGTGAAAAGCCTAATTTAAAGGCTAAGTTTAGTAAAAAAAAAAAAAGAAGCGAATTCAAAAAGCTTTAAGTGTTGTGAAATAAAAGCCGGGAATGTGTGTAAGTGTACGAAAGGGTTTCGATTAAAAGTTTGGTAATTTGGGAAGGGTGAAGCGATCATAAGCTTCAAGTTTTAGAAGTTAGGATTTTGTGTGTTATTGATCACGTTTGATCGTGTGTTAGCCACTATATCCAAATATTTCATACCTTACCAAAGAGACAACATTACAACCCAAAACAAAGACCTCTTTCAATCTTTGTTTGGTCATGTAAAATGGGTGACTTTGAGTTTTCGATTTGTGAAATCTTGACGAGGTGCATGCATTGCCCGACTCGAGCGTATACACGTCCCATAAACAAACACTTGAGTGAACTGAGCGAACACCCTGGAAACTTTTCATTTGTGAGGAAGTCATCGATTTGGTTTTCATTTGAGAAGGGGTAATACGAGCAATGCTTGACGATAACGAGTTTATGTTGATACTTTCATCATATTAAATAGGATAAGCGCAAGGATTTTTCTTTTTGCACAATGTTCATTGCATGTACATTCTCGATTCTTTTCGTTGTTCGAGAACGAACAAACCGATAAGTGTGGGGTGGTTGTTTTGCATGTAACTGTGGTGTTTTTCTCGTGTTTTTAATTAGGTTTTAGTGTCGTCTTTAGTACTTTTGAGTCGAGTTTCGTTAGGTCATTAGGTTGTTTTCTCGTTTTGTTGCTTTTTGTGTTTCTTTTTTAATTTTATACTTAATATGGTTAAATGGGCTCAATTAATTTGTGGATGGGTGTTATTTTTGCTAGATTTTAACAAGAAATCGAAAAGAAGGTGAAAATTGGCCCTTGGCTTGATTTGGCTCGAGCCAAGGCGAGTCCGGGTACGCCTGCCGAGCAGCTACCGAGCACTGCCGAGTCTTGCCCGCGCGCAGCCGAGCACCTGCGTGCCACACCGGCCGAGAGCTACCGAGACCCAGCGCCAAGGCCTGCTGAGAGTCGCCGAGACCTGCCGATGCTCACGCGGCCACGGTTGCCGAGAGCTGTCGATCGACTGCGAAACAGTGAGTTTCCGCCCACGCCCGCCAAGCCGAAGGCAGTCGGTCGACTGCCGAGCAGTCGATCGATTGAACAACCGAGAGCTGCTGAGCCCGCCTGGCCACGCCCACACACTCCTGGCGGCAGCTTCCGACAGCGGCCGGCCACTCCCGCCCAGTGCCGAGCCATATCAAGCCAACTGCACCCCTTGCCCGAGCCAATTCGACCCAAATGGTTTAGAATGACCATTTTGGGTCAGATTTTGTCAAACATGGGAAATCCAAGCTTATAAGGCTTAATTGACCCATTTACCTCTAATTTAACCTAGTATAAATAGGACACTCCTGTCATTTTGTAAATCATCAACTCTCCTCCCAACCCATGCTTGGGTTTGGGAATTATTTCTCTCTCTAGTTCTTAGATTTAATTTCCAAGCTTTTCCTTGGGTTTGTAAGCTCAAGAAGAATTCAAGACATCATTTGGATTTAATTTTTGCTATTTCATTCAAGTTTGTTGCTCCTTTCCTTAATTCTAGTAAGTTTATTCAATTTCATACTTTTTGTTTTAACTCATAGATTTCTTGTTAGATTTTGTGAATCGCCCATGGAATCTAGGTGAGGGATGCACCTATATCATAGATCGAGTCCTTGATTGTTATTATTTTGAATATTCCATATGCTTTATTTTTGTTTTTTGTTTTCATGCATAGTTATAAGTTGAATCCTAAATCTACACTTCGTCTTTAGTTATTTTCCGAAAAGATTTAAACTTTCATGTCAAATTTTCTTGCTCTTTCTATTGGTACTTTCAATTTTTTTCAATTTGCATATTTCTAGATTTTATGATCATGCATGCATGGTTGTACTTTAGGTTGGTTTAGTTGTACTTGGTGAAATATTGCTTTTTGCTGCTTGTTTTCATTCTTGCTTGCTATCTCTATTTCGCCACACGCTCGAGGCATCCGACCAACTTGTATTTTACATTTCCTGGTTAGTTTATTTCCATAGTTTTTATTTTATTTTCATTTTCATTTATAATTCAAGCAAAAACCCCTTCATTCTTACATAGCCACAAATTCTGATAATATCGAGCCATGAACCCACTTTTCTTATTTCATCAACACCACTAAAAACTACAAAACAACATTGCTAGAGGGAATGGGGATAAAATCCATAACTAAAGAATGGTCTTTCGTAGACACCCAACCACGATGACTTGAAATCCCAAGAACTTGATGGTCTTTCGTAGACACCCAACCATGATGACTGGAAATCCAAAGAACTTGGTTCAATTGGACAACCAAACTTTAGACTGGTCAATTCTAAACACTTGGTACCTAGCCATGAGCTAACCCATCCCTATAGAACATAACTAAGTGATATGTTTGCTGAATATGGCGAGGTTAAGTCTAAAGACTTTTAATGACGATCTATATCAATTAAGGTGGAGTATTGCAGGATACTCTTGATAGATAAGGTCACCTATTTAAGTGCAGAGGAGTGGCCGCATCGACCAGAGTACTTAAGAATCCCAAGAGTGTTTCATGTCCAAAATGGACACAACTTTAAAAACTTGAGAAATGGAACAAATATTATTACGTGAATATCATTTTCTAAGTATACTTGTAAGCGGAATAGTTCAATGACACTGTCAACTAGGCCACGGGTTTATCCGATGTTACTTCACTAAGGAGAGCTCAAATCCACAAGCTACCTGTCCTGATATAATAATATTAGCGAAAACTGAGCAAATGAGTCATATGAATCATACGTTGATTTTGCACTCATGTAGGGATTGTTGGAGAAAAAAGATTTTGGAAAGTAATATTTGATTACTTTGTCCCAATATTTCAAATATGGAAAATTTTATGTTTTTGAAAAAATGCTTCACATTCTTAATCTACGTTTAGGGATGGCAATGGGGGAGGGTTGGGGTAGGTACGCCTACCCCCGCCCTCATCCCCGCTTGAAAAGGCTATCCCCATCCCCGCCCCGCGGGCATATTAGTTGCCCCCGTCCTCACCCGCAATACCCAATTACCCGCCATTATACACCCGGTCTGTACTCGCCCATATATCATTATTTAAAAAATTAAAAAAAAATTCACAAAACCTGATTTTTAGGTCTAGTTAAATATAAATAGCATGGCCATCATTTAGTTAAAAATGGTTCAAAATATATAAAAAATAAATATTTAAGTAATAATAAATGCGGGTTCAAACGGGTCCCAGGGTACCTGCGGTACCCGGTGGGGGGACATTATCCCCATACCCGTACTCACCCCCGCATAAACCCGCAATTTCATACCCGCCCCCATCCCCATTCCCGCTTAAATCGAGTAATCCCCATCCCCGTCGGGGAAGGGGCGGTCGGGTCTTTGTTTTAATTGGGTTTATTGTCATCCCTATCTGTGTTGCAAGTAGATGAACGTGTTATATTCACTTTCACAAAATTCTTATTTGAATGAGTGAGAAATCAATGACCAAAATTAGACATTTGAGAAGTGGATTTGAAAGTTGAAAAGATAGTAAAATTTTCATTTGTAAGATGGAGAGTCCCACATATGAGGGAGACTTATTTATATATAGCTTTATTAAATTTTAAATGAGATAAGTATTGGTTACAAGTTGAGTGAGAATGTGAATCTAGACACACGCGCCACCACCGCCCGCCTGGTCGTCTGGATCGACTCGGACTCGTGGCTCGCGGTTCGCGCCACGTAGTTTGTGGTTCTTGAACCATTTTTTGAACCTTATCAGTCTTTCTTGTTGAGTAAGACTAGAAGTTTGACTCGTATCAGGAACCGTAATCTCAATTTACTTTCTTGTTTAAGGATTATCTCTCAACTATAAATACTACCCCTATGCAGTGTAAATCCGCACAGAAGAAATCATGAGCATACATACATCTCATAATTTTCTTGCTTGCCTCGCGCATCAAATAGTTTGCAATTAGGATTTTGCTCTATTGTTTGGTCATTTCTCGTTGGCTAGGGTGACTGGATTGACTACTCCTTCCAGCATCGTTGTCGTTGTATTTTGGGAGGTTCATTGCCATAAATCCGTAAGAACTGTGTACGAGACAATAAATATCTTAATCAAATAGTTCGCTCGCCTAGACAATTTTCCTTTCTCTATTTTTATTCGATGTTATTTATTTGTAATAGATCTTGATTAGTTTGAATTCTCCTCCACTATTTTCTTTTCTCTCTTTTGTTTTTTTGTTCTTTTATGATTACGTACTCTAATTGGAGTTCAAGGCATTCTATTTCTTATGGTCTTTTCATTTTTAAAGAGTTAGATCCAGAGGGTTGCCGCTAAGTCGGACGATGATTGCAGGGGCGTAGCAATGAAAGCGGCAGGGGTTGTGATGAAGGGTTGTGAAGAAGATAAAATATATTTTAGATGTTTAGAGTTCAAGGGGTAGTTTTCATTTTTTTTCATAAATAAGCTAATAAAAAATTGAGTACTGATAATTTTAATAAATAAACTAACGAAAAATGGAGTGCTAATATCAGTAGCATTTTATTAATTGATACGGAACGTGGTTTGCGAAGAAAAGATAAGCTTGCCCAGCATCAATGACATTCAAATTAATGTCTCATCACTTCCAAATTCACAAATGTTGTCGCCAAATGAATGTTACAATCCACAAGTATTAGAGTAGAGAAAAGAAAAAAGTGTAAAAGTAATGTATATAAGTAAATCCATTGACTACCCACGTTATTAGTTTGACTCATAAATCACATTTGTTGCTGGCAACCAAGTTGAACCCTGAATGAACGACTCCACAGTAAACTTCGCCGCTTGGGCAGTTGTAAGAGTGCGCTTATACCCGGCCCAACTCACCCTTTTGGACGTGCTTGCTCCCGCCCCTTTATTCTGATACTCAGCATAGAAAATGGATTTTGGTGGATCAACATTTTGAACCCAAGGAATCCAGCCCTGGGGATGCACAAACCCACCAATATTACTCTGCATGATAATCGTAGTGGAATATTCTTTCCAAGGCCGGCCCAAGTATGTGGCGGCCGTAACACTGCCCAATGGGCTGATCACACACCTTTGGATAGAAATGCCCGTGTTCTGATTAAGGTCTTTCCTTCCCTGTGCTGTGATTGTATTAAATTGATTAGCCAGAGGTTGTCTAGGGTTGATGTTGCAGTTTTGGAACACGACGGCCGAGTTGCCGAAGATGAAGTCGATCGTGCCCGTTATGTCGCAATCTCGGTAGAATTGACGGTTGGAGTGGGCGTAGAGAGTGTCCTGATACGCGTCGAACGAGCATTGTTGGAAAACAGATAGATCTGAGCCGGACCGTAAGGCAACGGCTTGGTGCTTTGCTGCTCCGGCCGTGTTCATGAACTTTATGCCTCGAGCAACGAATCCTTTGCCGGCGACAGCTGGAGCATATGCCAAAGTTAATTTAATTTATTGCAACTATATAAATGTCATTTTAAATATGCTAACATGTATAATTGCAAGTTTCCCACATTTTTATTTGGCATCATTATTTATTATTTATTTTTCTATTTTTGTCTTTTTCTCTCATCGAGTATGTGCTGAATGTGTGAAAACAGCATATGACATTGACTACAAAATCAGTGCCGCAAACATAGGAACTTTGATGTAAAGTTAAAATGGTGGGGTATGAAAACTTTTGATTTTACATGGGAAAATAAATTGATAATTGACTTTTAGGCGGGAAAATTAAAGCATCAAATGAAATGGCATCTGGTATTGTCGGATAATTTTGTTTTTCTTTCAATTTACTTAGTAATAAAACAAAAAAACTACCTAAATCTAATTCAGTAATTGGAAAAATACCAATTATCCTAAAATTATGAATACAAAAAAATAAATATAAGTGATATTAGTAGTTTGAAAGATAGCTGTTTTCTTAAAACAATCTCTCTAAATAAGGAAACATAATTAGATCAATATAAATTTGTAGTTAATATATTTTAAAGAAAATAAAAGTCGCAGAATAAGAAGCTTACCAAAGGTGGCGGTGGAGAAGGTGGGAACACCATCCACGAAATTCTTGCTGCCGGTGATGATGGTGTTCGTTTTGCCGTCGCCGATGATCATCACATTCCAATGATGCTTTTCCAGCACCACGTTCTCCTTATACACGCCGGCCTTCACATGTATAACAAACCTCTCTTTATTCTTCTTCTTAACCATAGCCACCGCCTCGTTTATGGTCGTCACAGTTCCGCTGCCGTCCTTCGCCACCACCACGTCCGCCTTCACCGCCGCGCCTTTGCCCTGTAGCATCCGCCTGTCCGCCGCCGAGACCCACGCCGGGAAATCACCCGGCTCCCCCTCCTCCGCCGCCGCCGCCATCAGCCGCCGGTGGATCGGGATCTTGAAGTCCCCGAGCAGCCCGAGGAGCTTCGCGACGATCGCCAGGCTGTTGCTGGCGAACTCCGTCGAGTTCTTCATCAGGAGCTCGATCTCGCCGGCGAAGGTCGCGTTCGCCTCCGCCAGCGCGTCGAGGCACGTGTCCTGGTGCGTGAGCGCCGCGCTCAGCCACGTCTTCAGGTCGTTGATCATGGGGGCGGAGACCAATTCCTCGCCGTCAGCGCCCAGGGCCGAAACGGTGTCGTTTAGGTAATCGACAGCGTCGTTTACCACCTCGCCGCAGACGAGAAGCGCCTCCTTCACCAGCGGATCGGCGGTTTTGTTTGCGTACTCTTCTGGAAAGTTGGACACCTTCTCCAGCGCGCCCATCGCCACCGTCAGCGAGAACTGGAAGATTTTCTCCGGGTCGGAGAGGTTCGAAGAAGCCAAGGCGGCGAGACACGATTCGGGATACTGAGTGACGCTGCAGACGGCCTTGATCGCCGCCGCCGGCGATGTAGGTGCCGCCGGAGAATCGCCGGAATTCCTCTTGTGAGCTAAAACTCCGGCGACAACCCCGACGATCACAGCAAGTAACAGAACTAATGAGATGGAGAGGATAATTATGCGCTTGCGGGTTTTCTTCCTGAAAGCGGCTTCTTCGAGCTCGTCTACTTTGCCATAGCCCTTGAAGGACTGAACTGTGTCCATTGCTTGCGGGGCAATTTGGGGATTTTGCTTTTATTTTATTTTGAAGTGGTGGAGTGATTGATTCTTTATTGTGCCTGTGATTATTTATTGGTGTGTTTTTATAGGATATTCAAGTTCGAAATTGTTGATCTTTGTTCTGAACATGCCTCTAATCTGTGGATTGACTTTGGCATACAAAACATATCTAATCATTTTTTTTAAGACCTCAACCTTTGGCATGCTAGCGGTGGATCGACGTGATTTGCTTTTACATCATTTTTTTTTTTCTCAATATGCTAACGCGTTTCTTTTATTTTCTTTTTATTTATTGTACTTGCTCGTCCAGCTGTCCCGACAAGAATCAGGCAAAAATGTGTATATATAATATATTTCAATCCAAATCGTGTAATTAGGTGGTTTGAGAGTGGGTTGTGATAATAGGTGATTTCGCACTCCAAATGTGCGAAACCATTTTTTTTTTTTTAAAAAAATATTTTTTATATGATTTCGCACTTTAAGAGTGCGAAACCAATTTTAAAAAAAAAAAAAAAAATTTAAAAGTGATTTCGCACTTTAAAAGTGCGAAATCTGTTTTTTTTTTTTTATAAAAAATAATAATTTTTAAGTAATTTCGCACTCTTAAAGTGCAAAATCTTTGTTTTTAAAAAAAAATTTTTTTTATATATGATTTCGCACTTTAAGAGTGCGAAATCTAATTTTATAAAAAATAAATAAATAAAGAAATGGTATATAATATTGTATTACATCCTATATAATAGCGACTTGAATATTTTCTTCTCATCCTATATAATAGGTGATTTGATTTTTTTTTTCCTCTCATATCCTATATAATAGCGATGTTTTTTCTCTCATATATTTCCTATATATTAGGTATTTAATTTAAAATTGACTTAGTCCCTATTATATAGGATATATATATATGAGGGAAAATTCATTTACACCAGTTTTTGCGAGATAAAACAATTGGCATCAAAATAATTACTTAAACAAACTTTTAATRAAAATTAATTTTTTCTTATCAGTCAATTTTGCCGCACACAAATAGATCAAACAAATTGGTGTCAAATAATTATTATGAAAGTTAATTTTTTCTTATTGGTCAATTTTGCCAGACACGAAAAGATAATAAAATTGGTGTCAAATAGTTTTGCGGCAAAAATGTGTGTATACTGTACATCCCAGAACAAATTATTAATGAAAATTAATCTTTTTCTTATCGGTCAATTTTGCCACACACAATTTGTTTTGGGATGTACAATATAAACACATTTTTGCCGCGAAATTATTTGACACCAATTTGTTTGATATATTTGTGTGCGGCAAAATTAAGAAAAAATTAATTTTCATTAGTGGTTTGTTTAAGTAATTATTTGATGCCAATTGTTTTATCTCGCAAAGACGGGTGTAAATGAATTTTTCTCTCATATATATATATCCTATATAATAGGGACTAAGTTGATTTTAAATTAAATACCTACTATATAGGAAATATATGAGAGAAAAAACATCGCTATTATATAGGATATGAGAGGAAAAAAAAATCAAATCACCTATTATATAGGATGAGAAGAAAATATTCAAGTCGCTATTATATAGGATGTAATACAATATTATATACCATTTCTTTATTTATTTATTTTTTATAAAATTAGATTTCGCACTCTTAAAGTGCGAAATCATATATACAAATTTTTTATTTTTTTTAAAAACAAAGATTTCGCACTTTAAGAGTGCGAAATCAAATTAATTTTTTTTTTTAAAAAACAAAGATTTCGCACTTTAAGAGTGCGAAATCAAATTAATTTTTTTAAAAAAAAAAAAAAACAGATTTCGCACTTTTAAAGTGCGAAATCACTTTAAAATTTTTTTTTTTTTTAAAAAATTGGTTTCGCACTCTTAAAGTGCGAAATCATATAAAAAATATTTTTTTTTTTTAAAAAAAAAACTGGTTTCGCACATTTGGAGTGCGAAATCACCTATTATCACAACCCACTCTCAAACCACCTAATTACACGATTTGGATTGAAATATATTATATATACACATTTTTGCCCAAGAATCATCCGACCCTCTAAAGTTAGATTCACAAAGGCTACGATTGGACTGAGGACTCCTGATATCCCCATTGAGATTTTGAATTTCCATTTTCTATTATTTTAGAATTTAAGTTCTCAATACTAAACAAATAACCTTTTATAAATAATTTTATTTTTATTTTTTGTTCGTCCATCATCACTATATTTAAACAATTATAATATGAAATAAAATATAAAAATACAAAAACAACCACTTTTCGTATATGATTTGAAATCAAATAAAATATTAAAATAAATTATCATGTACTTTTCAAATATAATTTGATATTTACAATAAAAATTAAATGATTATGAATCTTATAACAAATAAAGATTCTTACTATTTACATAATTCTAAATATTCAAGATAATTCAGAATTCCAACGAAATCTAATCCAAACAGCTTTTAAAAAAATATAGAGTAATTAAATGCAACGAAAAGATAGGTTCTTCAAAACTGAGGTCGGAACTCCTCGAACTGTCTTTTTACGCATGAACGACCTGCATAAAAACTCAAGTCGAATTGCTCCGCGTAGGCCCTCGAGCAGAACTCCTCGAACTGTCTTTTTAAGCATGAACGACCTACATAAAAACCCAAGCCGCATTGCTCCGGCTTATGCCCTCCAATACTTAAATCAGTACCTTTAAAACTATAGAAAATAAATAGTTAGAAAGTAGGATGAGAACAAATTAGTTAAAATTGAGGCATATGTGTCCTCTTTATATAGATATACGATAAGAGAGACGTATTTCTCAATTTAGGATTTTCATCTTCTATTAATCCTCAAATACCATAATAATCTAACCGCCTTACAACTAGAAATCTCGCTCTAATCCACCATAATAACCATAAATCGTAAGCCTTTTCCCCATTACCAGCCCGCCGGGGCTCATTAACCATATTCACCTCATTATACGCTTATAAAAGCTCACCGCACCTTTAGTCGACCTATTGGGCCCATCCCCACTTTACAAAAACCTGATACAAAGCCCTTCGTAATCCATATACCCAAAAATCATTGACACACCCTTAAAAAAGCCTTCTTCTCATCTCACCAACACGATTCTCATTCCATTGATGTGTATGACGACCTGAATACATGATGTTGTATTAGGGAGAGCTAGGTTGGGAAACTTCGGCTATAATTCATCCAAATTTTGTTCAATCAGTGTTAAAGTGATAATGGGTTTGTATCATTTCTTCTTAGATAAACTTATTTCCAGTTTAATCCATGTTAATTAAATATTAATCTTGTATGAATCCTTTTTAGAAAAACCCAAAGTTACTCTACTTGTTCTCTCAGCTCTGTCTGTTACAAACAAAAGATATTCAGCAAAAAATAAATTTAAGTTGGTTTTCGGAGTTAGTTTCTCGTGTTTGTAATATTTTTTTTCTTAACCTACTAGTATGCTTCTTTTGTTGTTTCTCTAGATGTATTGTAATCTCAAAATTGGTGTTGCAATGTTTTATTAATGAAGGATTTCAGATCATTACTGTGAATGGCTCGGTCTTCTCTTATATTTGTCCAACTTTAAATAAGACTGAAAAATGAACTAATTTATTCGATACTTAACTCGAGATTGATCAAAAAAAGCTTATTTGAGCTCGTTTTGTTATGTTCGTGAACTAAGCTTCAACATAATTTTTGTTTGGAATATATGAAGTTTGGCTCGTTTAATTAAATGAGAATAAAATACATGTAAAAATATTAAACTAATCAAGCTCAACTCGTGTTTAATTTGGCTAGAGCTCATTCTATCTCGATTTAATTAATAATAAAAAATTGAAACATAATTTATAACACTCAAAATATTTGTAAACAAGCTCGAACATCACTACACCCCACTCGATTCGACTCATGTACATCATAACCTTAAGAGGTTTGTACTTATATTTTTTTATTGAATAACACTATAAGTTTGTAATAAAATAATGTCTAATTTAATATACTTAATACGGGAAGTTGGACAGGAATGCGAGATATGGTAATGACATTGTTATTGTAAAAAAAAACGTTGAGCTTAATTTACCTCGATTCCATACTCTAGTATCATCTACTTCATCCACACAAGTTGGGAACAATAGCTTCCAGCAGGAATATACTCAGCTTTGGCAATGAAAAGAGATACACGGTTTTGTTTCTTACTGAACCAAGAGACTAAATTGTTGCCGATGTAGAAACACTCTCCTGATGTACTTCTTTGATCACAATATTCCCTACCCAATCTGCATAACAAAAACTTACAAGGCAAGAACTTGTATTGTATCCCAAAATTTGATGGCTCATTGGTTATGTTCTTTACAGATTTTAGATGGGATTCCTTAGGATCATATTAGTATCTCTCACATACACCTACACTATAACATAAGCCAGGTCTACTTGCAGTCAAATACAAGAGACTTTCAACCATGCTTCTGTAGAGACTCTGATCGACAAATGTTCCTACATCATCCCTAAAGAGCTTTTCATGACTTCCCATGAGAGTGTTAGGATGTTTTGCATTTTCAAGACCAAACTTTTTCACCAAAGCCTTAACATTCCTACTCTGATGTATAAAGATCTCATCTTTACTTTACACAACCTGCAATCCTAGAAAGTATGTAAGTTCACATACCATGCTCATTTAATATTCCTTAGACATATTATGAATGAAGTATTTAACCAAAACTTGCAAGTTGGAGCCAAAGATAAGATCATCAACATAGATTTGTACAATGATCATACCTTTATAGGTTCTTTGAATAAAAAGAGTTTGATCAGCTCTCCCGCGCTGATAACCTTTCGCAAGTAGAAACTTCGTTAGGCGCTCATACCATGCTCTAAGAGCTTGTACAAGTCCTTACGAGGCTTTTTTGAGCCAATAAACATGAGGTTGATTCACATACATAACCTCTTTCAAAATACCATTCAAGAATACACTCTTAACATCCATTTGATAAACAATAAAACATTTCAAGCATGTAATAGATAAAAACATCCTAACAGACTCTAAGTGCGCAACATGAGCAAAAGTTTCATCAAAACCAATACCTTCCTATTGAGTATATCCCTGTGCAACAAGTCATACCTTGTTCCTAGTGTTTTTTCCAAACTCATAGATTTTATTATTAAAAATCAACTTGGTACCTATCACTCTAACAGGCTCATGATAAGAAATAAGTTTCCACACATCATTTCTAGTAACTGTTCTAGTTCTTCTTGCATAGCTTGAATCCATTTTTTATCTTTAAGTGCCTCTTGATCAGAATCTTCTATTTTAATTTCAATTATAGTGTCATTAGTATCTTTTACTACTTCCAGTGAAGTTTCCAGATCATCAGGACATTATGGAATAGTGGGTACAGATATAGCTACAGGGTAAGTGACATCATCAAAAACAACATTAAATGACTTCATAATAATTTTAGTTCTTAGGTTATACACTCTATAAGCATGACTGTTATTTGAATAGCCAAGGAATTGACCTTCTTCACTCTTTGAATCAAACTTACCAAGTTGATACCTGTCATTATAAATGTAGCACTTGCATCCAAACATATTAAGATGTTTTAGACTAGGAGACTTAACTCCCCATTTCTCATATGGTGTAATAGTGATACCTTTGCACATGTATACTCGATTTATGAGATAACATGTTGTATTCACAGCCTCACCCCATATTGGAGATATATTCTGTGAAATTAACATCACCCTAGCCATTTCCTGCAAGGTATGACTCTTTCTCTCCACAACTCCATTTTTGTGGAGTCTTAGGTGCAAAGAATTCATGAGATACGCCATGAGAATCACAAGATTTTGCAAATAGATTATTTTCATATTCTCTTCCATGATCACTCCTAATTCTACCAATTTTTCACATCTTTATATTTTCAACTTTCATGCAGAGTGTTTTAAAAGAGTCAAGAAACTCATATTTTTTCTCTAATTAAATCTACCCAAGTATATCTAGAGAAATCATCAACAAGCACAAGAATGTACTTCTCACCTTTGTAGCTTTAAACCTGAATTCGTCCCATCAAGTCCATGTTTAGTAATTCAAGGTCTTGATTAGTGGTAACTTCATGAATTTCTTTGTGAAGAGCTTGCTTCTATTTGCCTTTCTAACAAGGTTCACATATATTATGCTTCTTTCTTGAGATTTTGGGAGATCACGAACAACACTTGCACTTGACAACATAAATAAATGTGTATAGCTAATGTGTCCTAATTTCTTGTACCACAACTCAGTATAACTCATTCTTGTTGAATTGCATATAAGTACATGCTCAACCAGGTAGCAGTTGCCAGTCGATCTGATTCATATGAGAACATCCTCATTCAAATTGTTAGTTGCAAAAAATTTATCTTTAGTAAAACTAACATTCACAACTAATAACGTAGTTGACTAATACTGAGTAAGTTGGCTTTTAGATTTTTCACAAGAAACATATTTTCGAGTTTTTGTAAGCCTTATTCAAACACCCAACACCTAACACATTATTACTGATACCATCCCCAAAAGTAACACTAGACTTGGATACACACAATATTTATAAGACTAGATCTAAGACCATTCATGTGTCTAGAACACCCACTATCAAAGTACCACCCCCTTTTAAGATTTAAGGACATCAGAGATGCAAGACATCTATGTTTGTCTTTTGGTAACTAAATTCTTTTCAACTTGTAACTCTTCAAGTCAACTTTTAGTTTTGGTGTACGTGAGGATACCACTGGGATTCCATGTGTGAGTTTTTCCTGCGTATAAATTATGCTACACTCTTTAACACTTAGAACGAATATGAACAAGAATGCCACAGTAATGACAAATAAAATAGGTATGAAGTTTTTCACAAAAACTTTTGGATGTTGCTTCACAATTAGAAGAGGTGATGAGATTTTCTTAACTTTGGGGTTACCAGACGTGCTGGAAACATTTGTAAGCTTATTACAAGGCTCAGCATTAAATCCAATATCATGTTTATTGGTTTTCTTACCCATACTTACCAGTTCCTCCAGACTTACTTTGTTGGAGTTTATTTTATTGAGGATTGGATTTGTTTTGGTAAGTTCCTTAGTTTTATTGGAAAGCTCTAGGTTAATTAGTGCATGAACATCCAAAAAATCAGTGTATTTCTCCATTACTTCTGATAATTTGCATCATTTTGACCTATAATATGCTGCAATCCAAACAACTCAGTTCTAAGAGATTAATAGACATGATCTTTTTCAACACATACCTATTTTGATAACTTCTGATCATTATCCAGTAATGAAAGTTTATAGAATGCTTTATCGAACTCAACTTCTTGGTTACCGACCACCATCTTATCACTAGAGACTTTCTCTTTCAGTTTGGCGTTTACTACTTTCAGAGTTTGAACTTCAGCATGTAGCAACATTAAGTCTGATGCCATTTATTCTGAATGCTTTTAGTAATTATTAAGGGATTTAATTTGTGCTCGTTGTTCGTTGACGATTTGGCCAACCTGAATACACTTCTCAATGGCCATCTTGTGTTTGCACAAGACTTCATCACTAGGAACTGTAACATCATTATCAGGATCACCGTCAGAATTATTTGGGGAAGAAACCAGATCTTTTTCCATATCAAGAGTTTGAAGGGATGAGGTAAGGCATAAGAGATTTGTATTTGAGATGACAACTAGATTACTAGTATGCTCAGTCTCTTCAGTTTGATCTTCCTCTTCATCTTCTGGTTCAGATCCACTCCAAACTACATTAAGATCTTTGGTTTTCCTCAAGAAGTTGGGACAGTCAATTTAATGTAACCACAACCACAACATTCTCTACATTGGTCCTTCTCAACAGGTTGTCTAAAGGATTTTGAGGCTGGTGTGTTGCTTTGTATGTACTTTCTTTGAAAGTTGGAGAGTTTGGTGATGTTAAATGGCTTTTTATTTTGGAATTTTCCTCGATTGATCTTTTTTTACATCCTCCGAAGCTCCTTGTTATGAGAGCAACATCTTCTTCGAATGCAGCTACATCCTCGCCCTTTCCTTCTTCATCAGATGGTGGAAGGTACAATGGCCCTGAATGCAATTCCTTTACTCCTAACAGTATCATAACCATTGTTGAGCTTTCTAGAAACACAATCTTCAGATGATGTAGGTACACTGGCCCTGAATGCAATTCCTATCTTAATAAGTCATCAAGATCAAGTTTTCCAAGGCGCAAAAGACTTTATAATGGCAATCTTTTCATGAAATCTTTTAGAAAGTGTTCTCATTATTTTTGAACTTTCTTTGTCTCGAAAATCTCTTCACCAAGCATGGCGCTTTGATTGATAATGTCACAAAATATGGCATAGTACATCTCGATGGTTTCATCCTCCTTCATCCTTAACTCATCAAAGGCAGTAGTGATTATTCTTTGCAACTTGAAGGACTTTATAACGTTTGTATCTTCAAACTGGTGTTCGAGAGTTTTCCAGGCTTCATGCGAGGTGATGCACTTAACAACCATCTCGTGTTGAGTTTGACCTACCGCTGTAAAAATAGTTAATAAAGATCTGAATTTAGCTTCTTCCGCCATCATGTCATTATCATTTCAGATGTTTTTCGATTTAAGAAAAAGTTTATATGAGCTTTAAGTTTTCTTAGGGTTATCTGTTTTCTTGGCATCAACCTTGGTTGCCTCTTTACTAGTATCCAAGGGAGATGTAGCTTCAGGCATCATGTGATGAGTATAGGGGGACAGAGTGTTTTCCCATGTTCCTCTACCAAGGGAGTGCATATATATAGTCATCGTGAATTTTCAATAAGAGTAATTGGACCTATATAACACCGGAGGTCGAGACATCAATCTTTGATCGTGGTTTATAGCCCTCCACTTTGACCGCAACGATCTTTATCCTGTAAGAATAGTAGAAACACTGCTCTGGTGCCAATTGAAATTGTGCAATTATCAGAATTAAATGCGTTAATTAATTATCTTATGTAAAAATATAAAATAGTAATAAAGTAAACTACAATAAAAACAAGAGATAGCTTTGTATGAAGAAATAATCTCTCTCTTTTTCTCACGGAACTCTTTCATTAAAAATAGTGATTGCGCATGAACTACTTGAACTTACAAGATCAGAATCCATTCTAACTTACCAAAGTAGTCACATACTATTTCTAATTACTTTTCTGACCTATTCCCTTGGGTTTTTCAGAACCCATAGAACTCCCTTCTATGGTTAACAAGATCCTAGTAGCCTTTTCAAAAATTATAAGAACAATTGTCTTAGTATTATAGCTAATGCCGAAACATGTACTATAATAATAAAACCCTAAACTATATAAAATTTTGAGTGTTCTTACGTTGTCTTAAATTTCAAAACTCGAAGTGATTCTACAATGAAACCTATCTAGTATTTATACACATCACATAAGATGGTTTCCTTGTGAACGACGAATTTCTTCATGGACCAGGGGACGCGGACTGATTAACATACACCGCCTTAGGATAACAGAACCCTAATAAAATTGTGTTTCCTTTTTTGTCCTTCATTCCTTGTTCATAATCCGAATTGCTTACAATTGTGTTTTCGCTACACAATCTTTCCATGTTGATGGTCTTTTCGAATCCAGATGTGATCTTAAGGATCTTTATATATATATATATATATATATATATATATATATATATATATATATATATATATATATATATATATATATATATATAGGGCTGGGTTCACATGGGAACCAATCCCCGTGTGGGAATTAGGAACCTATTAAATTACATAGTATGTGATGCTATTTATGAATCATGTACATGCTAATAAGATAATAGAAAAAGTCAAGGGAACATAAAAATAGCAATGTGAAAATATAAGTAGCATTTTGCATTATTTAAATTAGCATCATATATAATGTAATATAGCGGTTCCTAAAGTTTCCACACAGGGATTTGGTTCTCACATGATCCTAATCCTATATATATATATATATATATATCATATAGGGCTGGGTTTCACATGGGAACCAATCCCCGTGTGGGAATTAGGAACCTATTAAATTACATAGTATGCGATGCTATTTATGAATCATGTACATGCTAATAAGATAATAGAAAAAGTCAAGGGAAACATAAAAATAGCAATGTGAAAATATAAGTAGCATTTTGCATTATTTAAATTAGCAATCATATATAATGCTAATATAGCGGTTCCTAAAGTTCTCACACAGGGATTTGGTTCTCACATGATCCTAATCCTATATATATATATATATATATATATATATATATATATATATATATATATATATATATATATATATATATATATTGCTGGATTGCGAATCTTCCAATATCTTAAAAGCTCCATTCAAATTGGGTGCCTCTAACTACATGTGCAAACCATAAAACCAATCACTAATTAGTTCTTACGTAAATTAAATTAAAATAAAAGAACTTTGACTATTGAAACTCCCCTCAACACCTGTTTGGAGTTTCTAAGTACTTGATACTTAAGATTTTGATGTAGCTACCCAGAAATATTGTGAACAATACAAATTCTTATTTTCTTACAGTGCAATTATTGAAAACTTGTGTATAAATATTCTCAACGATTACTTTTAAAAATAAAAATGATTAGATTTAGCATGATAACATTCTTTCGAAAAATAAGCTATAAACACTGATATTATTAATATATGTACTTTTATGTAATTTTATATATTTGAGATATTTTATCAATTAAATTTGTTAAATATTTTTATTTACAATTAATTTTTCAACTGTCCATCGTAGAATTGTTACAAGATATTAATACAAAAAAGAGAAATATTACTTAACTGTACTACGGTTCTTACTAATGCTAAAAAGAAGAAAGAGAATTTGGAAAATAAATAAAACTAAATAATAATACCTTCTTGAGATGAACCAGATTGATCAACAGGCGAGAAAGATCTCTTTTCCCAAGACAAATATGCCCTGTGCAGTGCTGATGGAATTGACATAATATCCCAAAAAATGCAATGAATTAACATTTTTGAAGTTGTAGTACACCAGACTTCAAGGTTCCAACGAACTTGAGAAATGTGAGAATTGAGCACAAAATTTTAAACAAATGTTTGAGGATTATAGTACAAAAAAATGCAGAATGAAATCAATTCAGTGTGTTTTCTGCATAGAACTTCTATATCTATTTATAGACTTCACCATGTAGAAACTGAGAAGTTGAAAGGGTGAAGCAGCTGCAATTACTAGTTTTAACTCCCCACTACAGTCACTACCACCATCATCACAGTTTTGAGATTCCTCAAATGCTACTGATGAGCTTGAAAGGTTACAACCTTGTTGGGCTGAAGATAATGGACCATCTTCATTTGACCAAAAGAACCGGGCATCTTAATGGGTCGAGCTCATTCTCCTTTGGAGAATCTAAAAACAAAATCGAATTGGTTCAAAACCAACCTCATATATCCCAAGAGAGGCCCATGGTTCAGGACTCAAAGAGTCCAAAGTCGTAAGCCCATTATCAAAGCCTAGGCCCAAACCGACAGTTACAACCAACCAGTGCATGAGCTTAATCACATGATACTCAATACAACTTCATCTTTACATAAAATGTGTATAAATTTCCCTTACATTTCCAACGTGGGATTTTATACACTTCCCATTTCAAATGGCTAACTTACACAATTTATTTCTCACTCACCAAAATCAATTTTGAGAAAATAAATATACTACGATTATCCACTCAATATGTATAATAATATTATAACATTTAATTCTAAATAAATTAACTATTTATCATCAAAAGAAGTTTCAACAAAACTAATTTTCAAACATAAATATCAACTATCTTTTCAATTAATTTTTTTTTAGAAAACTAAAATCTTATTGCAACAGAAGAGATACGGGGGGGCCGAATCCCCTACACGACCAATTAAGATTCAGATAAAGTTTGTGGGGGGAGCCTCCACGACCAAACACAATTTAGAATAAAACTAAAGGCATGCTGCTTCATAAATCTGGAGCTTCCTTCCTCTAGTTTTCTTGTGTGTGCTTCGGTGCGTTTCTTGCTCTTCGTCGCTTTGGTTTCCCCTTTCCCTTCTTCGAAATCTGTAATTTTTTCTTTCCCCTTCATGTTCTCCTTGTTGGCCCATGAAGAGTAGACGATGGTTTGAGAGGGTGCAGAATTAACCTCAAAACCGGACTCAAGGAGTTCAATTAGTTTTTCATCTATCAATTAACTATTCAATTTTCTATATCAAACACCCCTTACACACCCTATTTGTGCCCCCATTAATGTAAATATGTAGTATATCAACTGTAATAAGACTATTCATGAGGGATGCATTATAAGAATAAAAATCATGTACATAAGTATAGGGTGATGCTATATGGAGCAATTTGCTCTGGAGCAATAATATCTTTTATAAGGTAAGTAATATCTATTACAATTATATCCTTACTAGAATACATAACCAAAATAATAGTAAGAAAATATTACTTTTATAAACATATCTAACCATATATTTTGTTTTTAAATAATATGATATGTATTGTAAGTTTTCACATGAATTAAATATGTAATTAATAATTTAAATAAATATTTTTGAAGTGAGAAATCTTAATACTGAATAATAATAAAACAATCTTTACTTACTTATATTATAATTTTTATAACCATAGTAAATGAATTATATGGCTAAGAATTAATCAATTTTAAGTTTACAAAATTAATTTGATTTATGATTAATCAATTGACTTGAAATATATATATATTAAATCATACAGTTTATCAACTCAAGTATAATTATATAAATTAGAAATTATACTAAATTTAATGTAATTGATTTTATATTACTATATATTGAGTTACGATGGTTATTTGTGAAAGTTGTTAACAATGAGAAATAAACTATTAGTATTTATATATTTAATAAAATATCATTGTAATTATATTTTTATATTATAAAGTTATTATATAGCATAATAACCCTAATTTAGTTTAGTTTAATAAAATCTTAATATAAATCATGCTACATTTAAAGTTATTTCAATGATACATTAACAATAATAATTAATAATATAATAGTAATATTTTATATATTTAATGAAAATATAAATTAGATTTCTATAAAAATATACTAGAAATATTTTAATTATAATGTTAAATTTGAAGTTATATATTTTATATATTTAATTCAAATATAAATTAGTAATATAATTGCGAATAATTAATTAGTAAAGGTTATGTTACACACAAGTAACAATAAAAATGATAGATAAACTACTAATATTTTATTAAAATATAAATTAGTTTTTCATTTCAGTTTCTCGAGAGATGATATTTAAGTTGAGTGTTATGAGTAAAATGTATTATAAATATATTTTAATTTAAATAATGTATTTTCAATAATCTATTATTATATGATTTTAATTCCATTTTTCAATAATATCAATAAATAAATTATCCATTCATAAATAGCAATCAAACTATAGATTTTCTATGGACAAGAATCAATTGTACCATGTGTAGCCATTTTTGTGTCATAAGATTAGATTATAATAATAAAAAAACTATTCTTGTTATAAATAATTATTATATAAACTTAGTAATTAAAAACAACTCAATAAAATCAAATGTGTTTCAAAATATTGGAAAATAAATCTCAAAATATTTTAGAATTGAATTCAAATATAATTTTAATATAAATATTTATTTAATAAATTTGTGAACTAAAAAAACTAAAAAAAAAAACTCATAAATATTATAAAATAAAATAAAAAATAATAATGAATCAAATAAATAAAAAAATGTACTCCCTCCGCTCAAAAAAGATAGGCTGGCGGTTATTTAACACAATCTAAGCAAATATTGATTAATATAGTTAAAATCTTTTCTTTCCATCTATACCCCCAAAGTTTTTGGTGACAGAGGGAGTTTATATTAATTCTTAAATACTATTCAATATATTTTAAAATAAGAAGAATCCAAGAAGTAGAAGAACTTATTAAATAATATAAAATATTTTGAAATCAGAATAAAATAAAATAAAATTGAATTTTCAATTAACATAATGTGCTAATTCAGTAAAATCTTATAGATTTGTATTGAATATGAAAGAAAAAATGTAATAATTGATTTTCTAATCATACAAGAAAATCTCTCTCTTAAATTTAATCTTGATAGCTGATTGAATTTTATATATGATACTAATTCATGCAAGTCATCTAATTTAAATGTTTATTTGAAATATTAATTTCTAATAAAATATGACATCTTTTGGATTTTATAAATATGTGAATAAACGTATTAATAAATTAAATCTAACTATTGAAATATAAAATTAATTGATGATAATAACAATAATAATAATTATGAAATAGTGAGTTGAAACCGATACAATGCGATTAATGTAGAGAATATATCATATTTTAAAATTTTTAAGTACATTACTAACAAATATTACGAATCTAGTTGAGAATATGTCAACTTTAGAATTTTTATAAATATGTAAATTAAATTATTAATGAATTTAATATGAACATTAAAAAATAAAATTACTTAATAATAATAATAATAATAATTAATGAGTAATGATTAGACATCGTTACAAGACATGAGTTGAGAATTTATATATACAATACTTAAATTGAACGTATTTTTATATTTATGTAATTGATTTTCAATTATATATTTAATACTAATATAAGTTTAGAAATTTAATTTATACATTTTCTCAACAATATTAATAAAAATATATTTAAAAGAATAAAAATAAAGACAAAAAATCTCAACAATATTAATAGAATGTCTTTACAAATAAGAAAAAGAACGACAAAAAAAAAAAGAAAGAAATATACGGAGCAATTTGCAACGGAACAATTTACTCTATTGAGAGTTCAATTAGGAGAGAATTTATAGCAATGAGAGTTCAATTAGGAATTTTTTTATTGTTTTAATATCTTTAAATATTTTAATTTTGTCATTTAATTTGTCTTACATAAAAAAAAAGATCTATTAAATTATATCTATAACAATTAATAAAGGACAGATTAGTAAATATAAACTTAGGAAAGTAATTAATTTATCTAAAACTCTTAATTAATAATGTGAAATTATAATTTTGGGAACTTCTACGATGTATTCACGGCATCATTCTTCAATTAGTGACAATTTCGTCAGTTTTAGGTTTTTCACATTAAGAGATCTATGGTTATAAATGTAGGGGTGAGATGTCTTAAGGGCACCGTAAAATTTTCCTATAATTTTACCCCTACTAATAATATATTACTTAAAATAGCCAAAAATACTCATACTCCCTCCGTCCCAAAATGATGGTCCTGCGTTTGGTTTCACACAAATTAAGAAATGAGTAGTTTATATAGTTAAGTCATTAATTTAATTAGTATTTTCCAATTATACCCTTCTTGAATTTATTAATATCAATTAATAATTATAAAAATTAGTGTTGGAATTAGTATATTTGTTATTGGAATAGTAAAATTTTGCATTGTAATCATTAATTCTCAACTTACGAGGTAGAAAACTAGTATTTCAAGAATATTAATTAAGGGTATGTGTGGAAATGAAAAATTAATGATATGTTAAATATGGTAACTGGACTAGAAAACTAATATTTCAAAAATATTAATTAAGGATATGTGTAGAAATAAAAATTAATGATATGTTAAATATGGTAACTGGACTATTTTTGTGGGACGGACGAAAATGGAATATTGAACTATTTTTGTGGGATGGAGAGAGTATATAATTTTCAAGACAGGTATTATTCATATGTACAAATTCTATATTTGGTCAACCAAAATTCCCAATAACCGGCATTGATTGTGGCGAGTTCAACGGGCAAGCCTAACCCCACATGTACAGTTGACATGAATCAAATGATTGTTCTAATTAAGGTTAAAAGGTGCTGTAAATGACAATTTAGGTTTCGCGAAATTGTTTTGACCAATTCTAGATAATTGGGCGGATTTCAGGTAGACATCCAAAATATTTGGAACCACGATTTAGGATTCAGTGGAATTTAGAATTCCAATAATAATTTAAGTGTCTTCGATTTAAATTTCTAACAATACATCAAATTTTGTGTTTCTCAAATTGAATTTTAATGAATTCTACGAAAATTCATTATTCTCAAATATTTTACGAATTCCATGCATTTCTTTCATAAGTAAATTTGAATGGATTTTCATAGAATTCTAAAATATATTTATGAAGAAAATATTTTATACAAAATTCAACATCAACCCTCCAGAATTCGAATTCCATTTTCCTAAAAATAGTAATAACAACAACAATAATAATATTGATAGTATAATAAAATAAAATAATAGTACTAATAATTATTATAATAATAATACATTATTATTATTATTATTATTTATTATTATTATTGAGTGAAAAAGAATAAGTATATTTTTCTCCCATGTATCTCTACCCACATATTATTTATATATTCTTTTAAACTTTCAATAAACTTGTACCTTAATAATCATTTTTGCATGACAATAATTTTAAATTAGTATTATTCTACAAATATGATTATTATTATTATTATTATTATTATTATTATTATTATTTTGTTTTATCAGCTGATTCTAAGTTTTGCGAATAGCCACCACATATTTGCTTTGTAGTCTTATTTCGAAAGCTAACATCTTTTTTCATGGATCACTTAAAAAAATATTATCATTATAATATTTTACTGGAAATAAGAAAGTTTTTTCAACATATATATATATATATATATATATATA
>BMAC01000280.1:827933-842180 GCA_014905375.1 Phtheirospermum japonicum | reverse complement strand
TTAATTTATGTACTTTACCCAAACATATAATATATATATATATATATATATATATATATATATATATATATATATATATATATATATATATATATTTGTAATATGTTTTTATATTTAGGGGGTCCTTTAATTAGGAAACCCTATTTTAGTATATTTTCTTGAGGTGTCAAGATTTTATTAAAGGATTATCTGGGCATATAGCGTGGTGCTATTTTAAGGTACATTTTCTAATAGTTTTTTCCTTATTATTATTTTTTATTAATTTAGTATTTTATTTATGGATAGTTAAAAATAGTGTATTATTTTAATTAGCTTCTAGTAGTAATTAGAGTTAGTATTTTACGAGTTTTTAAATAGTATATTTTTGTAATGATAAAGTAATTTAGTAAAAATACTTATTTTTCCTGCAAGTAGTATTTGTGATTTCAAATAATTTATTAGTAATTAGACTAAGAAACTCTTTATTTCTAAGAATATACAAGCATATGAGTTAATCTAGAAAGGGAGTCGTAATTTGTAAAACTGAAGTCTAATCAATATTTTATCCTGATTAGATTATATTGAAGAAGTTGATCTGTGTTTTGAGATAGTGTAAGCTTTGGACCTGAGGTAAGTTGAAATTCATTTGCAACTACAATGCATAAACATAGTATTGTTTGGTTTGCCTATATGATTGTGATTATGGTTTGCACTATATGAATATTATATGAGTTATTTGATGAATTATATTGGTGTTTGCTTATTGAGCATATGTATTGGCATGTGCACGTGCATACATGAGCCATGATCATATAAGAAAGTTTATTAAAATATAAAAGACACTTTTGACCACTACTAGTGCATCGAGACATGTGGAACATGCTTTTATGATATTTGAGTCAGTGCCCTGCGAGACATGTGGACTGGACTAATTCAAGATATAGCCCAGTGCCCTGTGTGGCATACGGACTGACTCCATGCTTATGAATTCCCAGTGCCATGTGAGACATTCAGACTAAGCTACTTGAAAAGGTAGTTTAGTGCCATGTGAGACATTCGGACTGGATCCGATCCCAGTGCCATGTGAGACATTACTTCGGKTATGTGAGACATTCGGACTGGGTATCGTAATAATTTATTATATGATGAGCTCTTTCCGATGCACTACAARTAGGTCAAGGGCCCAATAAGAAGAAGAATTTTAAGAAATGGTTTACGCCATCAGCATGATAAGTAAAAAATGAGTTGCATTGATTTATGATATTCAATGAACATGCATGATTTCTGCTTACTAAGCTTTAGCTCATGTAGTTTATGCATTGTAGATGAGTCTGAGTATTAGCTGATTGAGATGTTGGAGTTCCATGAAGTTTTGAGAATCCTTGTACATGGATGACGACCTGTTAGGCAGAATAATGGGCTAGTTTCTTTCTTTTTGAAGTTTTGTTATACCTTTTGGGGGTACTTTTAGTGTGTTTGAACTTTCAATAAGTATTGTAAATATGGTGTGGATCTTGTAAATATATTTTATAACTCTTTATCTTTATAACTTTTGTTTAAACCACAAGTAGTAATATTTTATTCCTTTGTAAAAAAAAAATATTTACGCTTTCAAGTAAGTAAGCTTTTCACACTCAAATCGATAAATTCTTTCTTTCTTACATCTGGGGAGTGGGGGTGTGACAGAGTGGTATCAGAGCCCAGATTTGTGTCCTGTAGACTTTCCATGTACAATGAATTCAAAGCTTATGGAACACGACAATGCTAGTAAGTTAATTTAATTTGTTTTTGGGTTGTAACTCTTTATATACCTCATGAATTATATTGTCCATGTGACTTAGGTTTTGTTGATTAGATACTATAACTATAATGAGAACGAGAGGTGGAAATAGTAGTGGAGGAAGTAGAAGAGAAGCTGAAGAGACATCAAATCCTCGTGATGATCGCGATGCTGCTATTAATTATCTGGATGAGCTGGTGGAACGACAATCACAAGAAATTCAAGAATTCATCCAGCAGAGGGATGCACGTGGCCAACCTAGGGATGAAATGAATCAACCACAACCTCAAGTAGGACAAACTGAGATAGTGGGCGAGAGATTTCGAAAACTAAACCCACCTATCTTTGAGGATGCAGTAGATCCCGTGGTTGCAGAAGATTGGCTTAGAACCTTAGATAATATGTTCCAATATAGTAGAGTTCCTGAAGGAGAAAAAGTACTGTGCGCTTTGTTTATGTTACGTGGTAGTGCAGGACACTGGTGGGATACGATGAAAAGTATTGAAAATGCCACTATCATGACTTGGGAGAGATTCAAGGAACTTTTTAGGAACAAATATTTCACTGCTCCTGCACGTGTAATGAAGATGAATGAGTTCATACAATTGAGGCAAGGAGGCATGAAAGTCATAGACTACATTCGTAAGTTTGAGCAATTATCAAGGTTCGCAGAGCATATGGTCAGCACTGATGCGTTGAAGATAGAACGATTCCTTGAAGGCCTGAGGCCAGAGATTTATCGAGATGTGAGTATGGATGGAACTCAAGGGGCACCATATTCACTAGTTGCTGAAAGAGCATTGGTTGCAGAACAAGCTGAGCTGAAAATAAGGCATGCACAAGAGGTTCGGCGTCAAATCACACAAATACAGGGACAATGTTGGAATGAAGCTAAAAAGAAGAGGCCATCTCAATTCCAAGGTCAAAGATATAAATTTCAGCAACGAAGGGGGCAAGAACTAGAAGATCCTAGCAAACGTATGAGGATCGATCAGTGCAAAGTACCAGTACAACTACCTACTTGTCTTAAATGTGGAAAGCAACACAGTGGAGCTTGTCTTCGGGGTCTTGGAGTATGTTTTGCATGTGGACAGCCTGGACACATAGCTACTGTGTGCCCAAATAAGCCAAAGCCCAATACTCAGGAAAGAGCACCAGCCAGGGTTTTTACCATAACTCGTGATGATACTGAAGTGAACCCATATGTTGTTACAGGTAATCTAGCTGTGTTTGGTGTTCCCACATTTGTATTGTTTGATTCTGGAGCTACACATTCATTTTCATCCACTGAGTATGTGAGGAAACTTGGTAGGGTACAAGAGATAGGTTACAATGTGGTAATGCCCTCTGGAGACTCAAAATTGACTAATCAGGTTTTACGAGCATGTTGTATTCCTATTGAAGGAAGAGAACTCTATGTCGATCTGATTATATTAGACATGAGTGGTTATGATATAATTTTGGGTATGGACTGGTTATCAAAGTATCATGCTACTATTGATTGCAAGAAAAAGGTTGTGACATTTGGAGCACCTGGGGAAGCATCTTTTTCTTTTATTGGGGCTAGTAAGAAATTTAGATTTCCAATAATTTCGGAAATAAAGCACAACGATTATTAAATAACGGTTGTGAAGGATATTTGGTAAGTGTTAGGAGTATCGAAAAACAAGATGGTATCAACATAAGCGAGGTGCCAATCATTAAAGAGTACCCTGAAGTATTTCCCGACGATTTACCAGGATTACCACCCGATCGTGAGATAGAGTTTGTAATTAATTTACAGCCCGGAGCAGCTCCAATATCTAAATCCCCATATAGGATGGCACCAACTGAGTTTAAAGAGTTGAAAATACAATTGGAAGAATTGATAGATAAAGGTTTCATTAAGCCTAGCTTTTCACCATGGGGTGCACCTGTCTTGTTTGTTCGTAAGAAAGATGGTACACTGAGAATGAGTATAGATTACCGAGACCTGAATAAAGTTACTATCAAGAACAAATACCCATTACTTAGGATTGATGATTTGTTCGACCAACTTCAAGGTGCGACGGTATTTTCTAAGATCGACTTGCGTTCAAGTTATCATCAACTAAATATTAAAGAAGAAGACATTCCTAAGACAGCGTTTAGTACACGATATGGGCACTATGAGTTTCTAGTAATGCCATTCGGCCTGACAAATGCTCTAACAACATTCATGGATATTATGAATAGGGTATTCAAAGAGTTTTTGGATAAATTTGTGATAGTGTTCATTGATGATATTCTTATATATTCTAAAAATGAAGAGGATCATGCTACACACTTGAGGAAAGTGCTAGAAGTATTAAAGGTAAAGCAACTTTATGTTAAATTCAAGAAATGTGAGTTTTGGTTGGATAAGGTGGTATTTTTGGGACATGTCATATCTGGGGTAGGAATCTCATGCGACCCAAACAAAGTAGAAGCCGTTAACAATTGGCCTCGACCTACAAACCCTTCAGAAGTACGGAGTTTTCTTGGTTTAGCAGGATATTATTGTAGATTCGTTGAAGGATTTTCAAAAATTGCTTTACCATTAACGCAATTAACTAGAAAGAGTGTGGATTTTAAGTGGACAGAAGCATGCGAACAAAGCTTTCAAGAACTGAAAATGAGATTAACATTGGCACCTATCCTATCAATCCCATCGACTACAGGAGGTTTTGTAGTTTACAGTGATGCGTCTAAGAATGGTTTGGGTTGTGAGCTGATGCAGAAAGGCAGGGTAATAGCATATGCATCTAGGCAATTGAAGGATTATGAAAAGAACTACCCTACACATGATTTGGAACTTGCAGCAGTAGTGTTTGCGCTTAAGATTTGGAGACATTACCTATATGGAGAACTTTGTGAGATTTACACCGATCACAAGAGTTTGAAATACCTTTTCACGCAAAAGGAGCTCAATACGAGACAACGAAGGTGGTTGGAACTTTTGAAGGATTACGATTGCGTGATCAAATACCATCCAGGCAAGGCTAATGTCGTAGCTGATGCATTAAGCAGAAAGTCAATGCAACAAAATGCAGTAAATACGTCAATTCAAAAGAGAGAGTTGCTTGACTTATATAAGATGAATGTGGAAGTGATCCAACAAGGATTAGTGGAGGAAAAACTAGCAGCTTTGGCTCTTCGACCTACCCTAATCGATAGAATCCAGGAGGAACAACATGCCGATGAATATTTAGTCAAAGTCAAGAAGGAAGCTGCTCAAGGGACAACATCTGACTTCCAACTATCCAAAGATGGTGCACTTCAATTCAAAGGCTGGTTATGTGTGCCAAAGGCGGGGAGTGCTCGTGATGATCTCATGGCAGAAGCTCATTCAGCACCGTATTCTGTACATCCAAGATCTACTAAGATGTATAAAGACTTGAAGATGCATTACTGGTGGCCAGGTATGAAAAGAGATATCGCCCAATATGTAGAGCAGTGCTTGACATGCCAGCAGATAAAAGCAGAACATCAAAGACCGGCAGAAGCACTACAACCTTTGTTCATACCAAAATGGAAATGGAAAAATATCACCATGGATTTTGTGACGGGATTACCAAAGACGGTCAAAGGCCACGATGCTATCTGGGTTATTGTAGATCGATTAACTAAATCTGCTCATTTTCTACCTATTTGCTCTACCTATTCGATGGATCGTTATGCTCAGATTTACATACAGGAGATAGTCAGACTTCACGGAGTACCATTATCCATCATTTCGGATAGAGATTCAAGATTTTTATCCACTTTTTGGAAAAGTTTGCACAAGGCATTAGGAACCAAGTTATCGTTCAATACCACATATCATCCTCAAACTGACAGACAATCAGAACGAACGATACAAACATTAGAAGATATTCTTAGGGCTTGCATTTTAGATTTTCAAGGTCAATGGAGCAAGTTTTTGCCACTAATAGAATTCTCTTACAATAACAACCATCAGTCTACTATAGGAATGGCGCCATATGAAGCGTTATACGGTCGAAAATGTCGATCTCCAGTGCATTGGGATGAAGTCGGTGAGAGAAAAATTTTAGGTCCGGACATGATCCGAGAAATGGCAGAAGCTATTTCACTGATACAAGAAAGAATGAAAACTGCCCAGAGTCGACAGAAGAGCTATGCAGACAAAAGAAGAAGGCCACTTGAGTTTGCAATAGGTGATCAAGTATTTATAAAGAGGTGTTATACAATTTGGCAAGAGAGGGAAGCTTAATCCAAGATACATTGGTCCATTTTCCATCATAGAGAGAGTTAGGGATGTTGCATATAGATGATCCAAACTTTTGTGCACCCTGTTTTAAATAAATTAATTTAAAATCACGTTAGTTTGCTCGTAAGAGTACGAGGTAACTGTAGGGTGATAAGTTTGACTCGAGTCGTATCTCTCGAGGAAACAACTGTTCGGTCTTTCAGATGTTTTTCTCAATTTACGAACTAAAGTAAAATACATGTACATTTGGGGTTTGAAAAAATATTGAATTGATCATTATAAACTAAAGCAGAATTTAAACAAAAGCTAATTTAATTAATTACTCTAAACTATATTACCAATTACGAGCAATAATTATCTATAGAACGGTACGAATTAATTCTAATTAACGAAGCTAAGAACATGAATATAAGAAATTACCATGAAGCAATTGTATCATATGAATCTAAGAACGAATAACAAAGCATAAATCAACTCACGTAAATAAACTAAAGTAATCCAATATCCAAGCATAAAACGATTAACTAAATTAAACTAGTTCTAGAAATAACTAAGAAAGTAACTAAGAAATTAACTACGAATTTAACTATGAAATTATCTAAAAGCTTAGAGTACTTATTGGAACTAAGAAAAGCAGTAAATATCTCCATCTATTCCGGAGTTGCACGTCGATCTTGGGCGAAGATTGAATCCCGAACGCGAATTCGATGTTTTGGACGCGTTGTTCTTCGATCCTTGATCTCCGCCTTCAAATCTCGTTATGAGATGTGGAATTATGTTTATTATAAGCTAAAATACCCTAGGAGGTCGTGTGTGTCTCTGGTGTCTCTCCTTTTAAAAATCCAAAATATATAGGGTTTATATAGATATTGCAAGTCTTGGCGCACAAGAAACCCTAAAATACGAATTCTGGGCCGTCGCGTCGACGGTGCATCGACTGACGCGCGCTGGTGCTCGGCGTTGGTGCTGCCTGGGCGTGCGCATCGGCTGGGCGGGTGCGTCGACCGACGCGGGCTTGCATCGACGCTTCAGAGAATTGCGTCGACCGTGCGTCGACTGACGCTCCTTCAGTCGACGCTTCAGCAAGTTGCGTTGACGGTGCATCGGCTGATGCTCCTTCGGTCGACGCTTCAGAATGTAGCGTCGGCAGTGCGTCGGCCTTGCGTTGACTAACGCGGATCATGGATCGCATCGACGGAGCGTCGACGGTCGCGTCAGTCGATGCGACAGAGCGTCTGTCTCCGTCTCTTGATCTTTTGCTACTCGTTTCGCCGGAAAGCTCGTTCTCCTATTCTTGAACATCGATCTTTGTCTATTACGCACTAAACTCTTTCGGTTACTTAACTGTAAGGTGAAAACAATGAAATATCACCTATTTGCATCAATTACGAATAAAATACGGTAAAATAAGTCAGAACTATAAAAATACGGAATTATGCTCAAATCGTCCAACTTATACCAAAAACAAATAGAAAAACGAACTAAAAAGCTAATAAAAATAAGGACAAATCTACTCTAATCAACCACCCCACGCTTTATTGGTTTGTTCGTCCTCGAACAAACAATAATTTCAAAGTATAACTAGAATGAAAATTAGTTCAAGCAAAAAGTCGTGCTATGCTACATACGTAATTTTGAAAATATAGGTACAAGTCACGCAACGTCAAACACTTGACCATTATTACATTGTCGCTTCAAATAAAATCATGCTTCCTCACGAAGGAAAAAATATATAAGTACGCTCAAAAGCACTCAAGTATTTTCTGCATAGGACGTGTATACACTCAAATCATACAATTACATGCACAATAAATAAGCACCGAAAATCAATCTCTTTTCAATCGCAAATTAAGTGTGCTGTCTAAACTATGAATCGGAAAAGTTCTTCGCGGGTTGTAATGTAAGGCTCTTTGGACGGGTATGGAATATATAAGTCGTGTGGCTAACTAATGATCAAACATGATCAATAACTCACTCAACTTAACCTAATGACGAAGCAATAGCTTCACCTCGTATAAAAGAAAAACCTCACAAAATACTCATAACGTAGCCTTCAAAAAGGCTATTCCTCAACTCAAAACTCGTAAACTGACTGAAAGCTCAAAAACCACTTAAGCACAATTGAAGCTTATAGCATGCTTCTTACACAACTCTTCGCCTTTTAAACATAAGGCTTCATAAATAAACAATAAAACTCAAGCCTTTACAAGCGCGTAGGCAATTAATCAACACTATCCACCATCCTATTATTATATTTTTTTATTTCCCCTTTGATTATTATTTTTTTTAAAATTTTTTATGGGGTATTATTCTTTTTCTTTTTTTTCTTTTTCTTTTTGGATGGTGGTCCTAGATTACAAAAATTCATAAAATCATAAATTCCTAATAAAAATTTCCAAGACTTAAATAACCAATAAAAATAGCAAACTCCTACCCCACGCTTTTAATGGGTTGTAGGGGTCGTCTCAACAACACTCATGGATATAGGCATGGATATTTGTCTATGATTGGCTCATTCAGAATTTATAGTGGCTAAAAATATATGGATATGGCCGGAATAGGGTTTTATATGTGCCTTAACTTCATGTTCAAAGTCGACTACACACAACGGTTTCAAACAGATATCAAGACTGAAACTTATTCAAGTACATGCAAAGATGATAAACACTCAGGCTACTCGCTGGCTTTTTGCATGAATTTTTTTTGAATTGACCTTGTTTTTAAGGTTTTGCAAAATCGATTGCGTCCAAGTACCATTTTACAATATATAATAAATAATTTTGAAGAATTATGCACTTATGCACGCTCAAAGAACTAGAATAGATAATCATACATAGTCAACTTCGACAGGCAAGCCATACAAACACAATTATCGCGCAGGAATAGCAATTAATCACGTTTAAGCATATAATTATTACAGGCCAAGTATTAAATAAAATTACACAATTAATCAATACAAATCACACTCGACCACCCCACTCTCTAAAAATCCTGGCAATCTCCTGATTGCCACAAATACATCCAAAAATCAAAAAGAGGAAGGAAAAAGAAAACATCTTTGAAATATTAGTAGTCGAGCCACTATTTGTTGAATTGTGTAATTGGCCACTTCTTCAACGTACGTGGTGTGAAATGCTCTAAGAAAAATAAAACAAATGAAAACAAAGAAAATAACAATATTTTTGGATTTTATATTTTCCATTTTTTTAGATAAAGCATAAATAAAAAAAATAAAGATACGAGATTTAGAACTCGCGAGAATCATCATCCTCGGGGTTCTCGTCGACGTCCATGCTAGGTGTGGGGTATGCCGCCTCAAATCGTTCCTCGAGCTTCGAAATGCGAGCTCGCATCTTCTTCAAACTCCGATGGTTTTGGTCGTGGTTCGCATCAATCTTATCATCGATGATTTGGATCTTATCGAACATCTTCACTTGAAATGACGGTTTTCTTCGAAAAATTGGCTCCAATCGGGACTCGGGCCCGAAGTAGAACGGCGGGCTTGCTCCATATCCGCGTCGCCATCGTCGTCGTCAAGATGCGGTTGAGACGACGAACCTCCTCTAGTCGAAGATCTCACTCGGGGTGCCGGTGCACGCGTAAGAGGTAATGAAGTGGTCCCGAGTGGGCTAAGTCCGTTTTTGGCCGGATCGAACCCGAAGTAATGGGCGAGGCCATTAATGTATGGCGCAAATGAGAGAAGTGGTGACTTGCTTCCCGAAGTACCCTTAGTGACGTTGTAAAGTCCTAGCAAAATTAGCGGGTACAACCGGACTTGACGACCATCAACGAGGCATTGTAGAACATAAAGCTCGGACTTGGTCGCGTAGGTGGCCTCGTTCTTGCATAAAATAATGTGCCCGAGGATCTTCTAGGCAATGTAAAGGGCGTCATCTTGAATTTTCGAGCAAGGAAAACGCTTGCAATCGCCCGTGTTTCCCCCGGTGATCATCCCCCCAAAAGAGGCTAAATCGAAGCCTTGAACTCCAACCGGATGGTCCCCTACGGTCGGGAAACCGAAAATGTTGCCAAAAATCTCCTCGTCTACAAAAACGTCATTCCCACCTAGTCGACAAGTGATCGTCTCGTCGTTCCGGATTGCCAAAGTGGAGAAAAACTCGAGCATAAGCTCTCTAAATCTGGGAAGGTGCGTTTGAGCGAAGTACCTACAACCAAGGCCATCTACATAGTACGAAAGTTCGGTGTGGTGTTCCGACCCATTCGAGGCTTCTTCCTCAAGTCCTTGGACGTTCAAAATCCTATGCGTAGCGAAACCCCACTTGCGAATATTCTTGAACATGTCCCCTTCCTTTTTGTCAGAAATTGGGAATGGTGCTCCATATTTCCCCGAAATATCCTTTTGTTTACCCGCTCGAGACATTATCACACAACACGAAAGCGAACGGGATTGAAAAACCTTGAAAATAAAACTTCTTGCTTCTTTGGGGAATTTTGTCGAACACTTGGCGTGCGTGTTCAACCAACTAAAAACTCAAACAATCCTTGCACCAAAAACTTCCCAACACAACCAATCACAATTAAATATGTTCCAAGAGAGTTTTAAGCGAAGTACCTCAAAGATTGTAACCCGAATGTTTGCCCGTTTCGGAAAATTGCCCGAATTTAGCTCCAAAAACGCTTCAACCCGTGTAGCCCGTTTTGGTAGAATTGGCTTGTGTGTTGGTATGTTGAGGGTAATGTGTTGAATTTCTGGGTTTTTTGAATGTTGGAGTGTTTATAAGTTTTGTAGAAAGAAAATTGTAAAAAAAAGTAAGAAAGTTAAAATTTTAAAGTTAGAAGATGAGAAAAAGTGAGAAAAGGGAAGAAAAGGGGTGCTTTTAAGCAGTTTTTTCTGGGTATCCCGCGGGTCAAAATGTCATGGGTCGGGTCGGTGGGCCAAAATCCGAATTTAAACGTGTTCTGGGCCGGGCGCGTGGCTCGCGTTGATGTTGCGTCGACGCCCGCGTCAGTCGACGCGACAGAGACTGATTTCTCGTCATTTGGCGTCGACTGATGCGAGCAAGCTCGGCGTCGACGCGGGCGGAATCCTGGGCGACTTTTTCTTCGCTCGTTTGATTAATTCTTCTCGTCCAAGTTCTTCCATCTGTTCTAAAAAGATAAAAACCAAAATAAAACAATAAATAAAATAAAAATAAAAATAAAAAATAAAATACAAAAGGATACATTACGCTCGGGTTGCCTCCCGAGAAGTGCAATTTTTAACGTCGCTTGCTCGACGCTATTTTGCTCGTTTAATTCCAAACGTACGGTGGATCTACAAACTCCACTGACTCGTGATCGCGATTCATCTTTCTTCCATCATGATAAGGCTTCAATCTATGCTTGTGAACTTGAAAGGATAATTTTTCGACCTCATCATACAACGTGGCTATGCCGTACTCATCTAATTCTTCTATCGAAAATGGTCCGCTCCATGCAGCTCCAAAATCAGCTGGGTCATATTTACGCTCGTGATTATACAGTACTAAATCTCCAACCTCAAACTGCAAAATTTTGACTTCCTTCGTGCGAACCTCTTTTGATTTCTTCTTCTCCCTCGCCCAATCGTCGAAATATGCCTCGCCCTTTTTCTTTTTGCGTGAAAAAGTTTTGTTAGGGTCGAGGGAACCGCGACTTGGGCGACTTATTGGTGGTTTATGCGGTCGCTCCACATCAAAATCGTCTCCAAATTCTTCTACTATATCGCGCATGTCAATACCTAGTAACTCGATCAAGTCTTCTCCACTTAAGTGCATATGCTCCTCAAACTCGTCGTACTCCTTACTTGAATCGACTCATTTATCCCCTCCCTCGGTAGAAAATCCGGCATCGTCCCCGTCGCTCAGTTTGTTCAAAGTTGCAATTTCTCGTAACTCGTTTACGCATGATGTAACAGGATCAACGAATGAATCATCCTCTTGCATGACAGGGGAGGGAGTTTTTGAATATCTCTTAAAGAAAACGTCACTGTTTTGCCCAAAACAGTCATGGTCATCCTCCCTTTGTGAACATCGATTAGCGTATGGGAAGTAGACATAAACGGGCATCCCAGTAAAATGGTATGCTCAGTACCTTCAGTCGGTACCTCGCCAACGTCCATAACCACAAAATCAACCGGAATTACGAGCTCTCCAACTTCTACTAAAACATCTTCGACTACTCCTAAGGGTCGTCGGGTCGAGCGATCGTATAATTGTAGGCGCATGGTTGTCGGCTTTAGTGGTCCAAGATCAAATCTTTGGTAAAGTGAATATGGTAGTAAATTTATCCCTGCTCCAAGATCTAACATTCCTATCGCTTTTTGTCCATTGGCCAATGAAATAGTGATGCAGAAACTTCTGATTGCGTTCCTTGGGTGGCAATGGCTTCTAAAAAATCGCGCTAACCTCCTTCGGTAATGGTACGTATTGATTCGTCGCCAAATGTCTCTCTCTCGAAGCAAGTTCCTTAAAGAATTTTACGTAGGCGGGCATTGTTTTGATTACTTCCAACAGCGGTAGATTGATATTGACATTATTCAAGAGGTTGTATAGTTCTATGAACCTCTTGTTCTCTTTCGCAGGGTGCAACTGGCTCGGAAAAGGAACAACATCATTAATTTGAGTCGTTGATTGCTTCGGCAGTGATGGCTCGTCTTTGCCAATGGTGTTGTTCGGAATCGTCCCTTGAATGGAACCAGGCACGTATCTATTGGTGGATTTATGTATCTTTTCTACTGGTTTAGGAACAAGTTCCTCATCCTGGTCCACTATGCCATTGTCGATCTTCTTCCCACTGCGAAGGACGTGAACCGCCGACGCTTGCTCTGGTTGACTTGGAAGCTTGTCCTTCTCCTTGTTCGACCTCGCAATGTCAGTTGCTAGTTGGCCCATAGTTCTTTCCATCCTATCCATGTTTTTAGCTAGATCATGCACAACACTGGAAAGATGGTCAATTCCGCTCATCTTCTTCGAGAGTTCATCAATCTTTGTGTTCACCTTCGTAAGTCCTTCTCTATTGCTAATCGTCTCAGCCACTTGATTTTGCTGCCAAACCAACAGCTGATCATTTGGTTGAGTCGCATTAGACGCCTTCCCTTGCGTATGAAAATTATTTTGTGGTGGCGGCACTGGTGGTGCTTGAGCATATTATGGTGGGGGATATTGTGGGTCAGGTGGCATATGATTTGGATTTCCAGGGCCCCACTTGAAAAGAGGATTATCACGTTGCGGTGTGTACTTCTTTTGATTCGAATAACTTTGGACCGCGTTAACATCCTCATGCTGCTCAATGTTGTTAGGACACACATCCGCTGAATGCTGGGGGGATCCACACTGGTTACATGTTATGCCATCCTTTGTGCAGTGGCCTTGCTAGCTCGCTCGGCTTTCCAAGCAGCTAATTTCTCATCAAATATCTCCTCACATTTCGCCTTCACTAACTTGGCATCATCTAAATTAGGATCAGGGATGGAAACTTCGTTAACCCTCATTTTACGAGGCCGAGAGTTGGTTTGTCTAGATTTCTCGCTTTGATTTTCCAACACCCGCCTCGCCTCGGTGGCTGTCAAATCTCTAAAATCTCCTCCCGCTGCTACCTCTACTTCTCGTTTCCCATGGTCTAATTATCCATCGAAGAAATACTGGTTAGTTATCTCCGGAGAATAGTTGTGGTGGGGGCAAGCTTGCAAAAGCGTCTTGTAACGCTCCCACGTTTCATGAAATAGCTCTCCATCCAACTGTTCAAAGGTAGCAATCTGCCTCCGAAGATGCCCCGTAGTTTGGGCCGAATAGTATTGGTTTAAGAATTTCTCGCTGATCATATCCCAGTCAGTCAACGAGCCAGGCTCTAGTGATAGTAGCCATGACTTCGCCTTGTCCTTCAAGCTGTACGGGAAACAAATCATTTGTACTTCCTCTTGGTGAAGTCCATGAACCACGAATTGCCCCACTTCATCAACAAAGTAGTTTAAAAATGCCAAGGGGTCCTCATGGGCATTTCCGTGAAAAGTTGGGAGTAAGTTAAGTTGATGTGGTTTGATTTCGACTGCCCTTGTGGTAGGTCCAAGAACAATGGCGGACCTAAAAGGTACAACTTTTGGACGTGCTAAATCGCGCTGTCTTGGTGCACGATCTCCCCTTGGTTCCCTAACTCGATCATTAACTCTCTCGTAGTGGTCATCATGCGCGTGATGATCCTCGCGCTCGTATCTCCTTTCGAAATTGTTTTGCTCGTAACCATGATCTTGATTCTCCAACCACTCGTTCACGTGCCTTTGATT
>BMAC01000280.1:801352-827778 GCA_014905375.1 Phtheirospermum japonicum | reverse complement strand
TAGTGGTCATCATGCGCGTGATGATCCTCGCGCTCGTATCTCCTTCCGAAATTGTTTTGCTCGTAACCATGATCTTGATTCTCCAACCACTCGTTCACGTGCCTTTGATTGTTAACATAAGCATCACGCTGCAGAAAATTCTCATTCCTAAATGCCATGTTCTCGATGTTGTGTTGACGCATGACATTGTTGTTCACCTCTTCGTTTTGCCTCATATTTGCCATGTTGGGTTGGTGGTTGACTATGTTGTGCTGCTGGTTAACTCCTTCGTTTCTCCCCTCGTCTCGTCTCACGTTCTCCATGTGCTGCTGACAATTAGCCCAATTGGCTCGGGGTTTTGGTTGTCCATGCAAAATGTTTGGTTCACTACCATACCCATTTCGAATGGAGCGTGGTGGTGATCTCGGTGAATCGCCGTTTTGAACCGAATGTGCTCCTAACATAATGTCGGGAGCTTGATCGCAAGCAAAATCAGTTGCTGTCGAGGAATTGTCCTCGGGAATAAAAATGGGTCTTGGTCTTGGCGGATTTGAACGGTGAATGTCGTCAATGAATGGTGCAAGGTCACGTTGAAGTGATCGCCTTCCTTACATAAACTCAACAAAACGTCAACGTACCAAATGGCAAAAACCAAATGCGAAATATAAATAAAAATGAAATTAAAAAGAAACTAATGAATCAAAAAGAAAACAAACTGAAAAACATCTTAAATTCCTACTCGTTGCGTCCCCGGCAACAGTGCCAAATTTTTGTGCACCCCGTTTTAAATAAATTAATTTAAAAGCACGTTAGTTTGTTTGCAAGAGTACGAGGTAACTGTAGGGTGATAAGTTTGACTCGAGTCGTATCTCTCGAGGAAACAACTGTTCGCTCTTTCGGATGTTTTTCTCAATTTACGAACTAAAGTAAAATATATGTACATTTGGGGTTTTAAGAAATATTGAATTGATCATTATAAACTAAAGCAGAAATTAAACTAAAACTAATTTAACTAATTACTCTAAACTATATTACCAACTACAAGCAATAATTATCTATAGAACGCTACGAATTAATTCTAATTAACGAAGCTAAGAACATGAATATAAGAAATTACCATGAAGCAATTGTATCATATGAATCTAAGAACGAATAACTAAGCATTAATCAACTCGCGTAAATAAACTAAAGTAATCCAATATCCAAGCATAAAACGATTAACTAAATTAAACTAGTTCTAGAAATAACTAAGAAAGTAACTAAGCAATTAACTACGAAATTATCTAAGAGTTTAGAGTACTTATTGGAACTAAGAAAATCAGTAAATAGCTCCAGCTATTCCGGAGTTTCACGTCGATCTTGGGCGAAGATTGAATCCCGAACGCGAATTCAATGTTTTGGACGCGTTGTTCTTCGATCCTTGATCTCTGTCTTCAAATCACGTTATGAGATGTGGAATTATGTTTATTATAAGCTAAAATACCCTAGGAGGTTGTGTGTGTCTCTGGTGTCTCTCCTTTTAAAAATCCGAAATATGGAGGGTTTATATAGATATTGCAAGTCTTGGCGCACAAGAAACCCTAAAATCCGAATTCTAGGCCATCGCGTCGACGGTGCATCAACTGACGCGCACTGGTGCTCGGTGTCAGTGCTGCCTGAGCGTGCGCGTCGGCTGGGCGGGTACATTGACTGACGCGGGCTTGCATCGACGCTTCAGAGAATTGCGTCGACCGTGCGTCGACTGACGCTCCTTCAGTCGACGCTTCAGCAAGTTGCGTCGACTGACGCTCCTTCGGTCGACGTTTCAGAACGTAGCGTCAGCAGTGCGTTGGCCTTGCGTCGACTGAAATGGATCATGGCTCGCGTCGACGGACCGTCGACGGTCACGTCAGTCGACGCGACAGAGCGTTTGTCTCCGTCTCTTGATCTTTTGCTACTCGTTTCGCCGGAAAGCTCGTTCTCCTATTCTTGAACATCGATCTTCATCTATTACGCGCTGAACTCTTCCAGTTTCTTAGCTGTAAGGTGAAAACAACGAAATATCACCTATTTGCATCAATTACGAATAAAATACGGTAAAATAAGTCAGAACTATAAAAATACGGAATTATGCTTAAATCGTCCAACTTATACCAAAAACAAATAGAAAAACGAACTAAAAAGCTAATAAAAATAAGGACAAATCTACTCTAATCAATAGATTCGACCTACTTAGTTCAATGTCACAAATACATAATGTCTTTCATATTTATGTACTGAAGAAGTACGTAGCAAACCCATCCCATATTTTGAAGAGCGACCCTATAGAGCTGAAAACAGACTTAAGCTATGAGGAGTTACCTGTACAAATCTTATTACGAGAGGTAAAACAACTAAGGAATAAGGAAATTCCACTATTAAAAGTGCTATGGAGAAACCATTCAATATAAGAAGCAACGTGGGAAAGAGAGGACGAAATGAGGGCTAAGTACCCAGAACTTCTCAGGTAACTAAATTTGGGGACAAAATTCTTATAAGTAGGGGAGGATGTAATACCCCAAAACTTTAACATTACTATTTGGCCAATAAGATTCATGCATGGTATATTATTTGATAATTTATATGATTTTGAAATTTAACTTGATTTCATTATGTGTTTTAGTTAGTAAACTTCGATTAACTCCCTAAAGTATAGCTAATAAGAGTATAACAAAGTAATTAATATTTCTTTGGGACAAAAAAAAATAAGATACGAATTTACTATTAATGTTAAGTTATACGAAATAATAGTAGAATACAAGTAAATCCCAAGTTTCAAGTTATGAATGTACTAACTAAATATTTTAAGATATTTATTTAAGTATACGTAATTATATATACAATATAAGATATATCAACTAATTCTTTAATATTTATGCAATATATATATATATATATATATATATATTATAATTATATATATTATATATATATATATTATAGTGCATGCAATTATTATTATTATATATATATACGTAGGAGACGTGTGCATGTGTGTGTTATATATATAATATAGTGCATGTGCATTTTATATACATATGTAGGGGTATGTGTGCATGAGTGTGTTTTATATGTTGTACGTGTGCATGAGTGTTATATATATATATATATTATATAATATATATATATATATATATTATATATATATATGTATATATATATATATATATATAGTATGCATGCAATTATATATATATAGTATGTAGTTTGTGCATGTGTTTCAATCAAAAAGCAAAACCAACACACACATACGTAAGAGTTTAAAACAATGAACAATGAGTACAAAGGCCTTTGTCCCACATCGAGAATAGTAAGACCTAGTGGTACTTAAAACCTTTTGTCCCACATCGCCGTAATTACAAAAAATTAAAAGAAACTCCGCCTATAAAAAGGGCTTTCTCCCTTTAATTTATGTACTTTACCCAAACATATAATATATATATTTGTCATATGTTTTTATAATTGGGGGTACTTTAATTAGGAAACCCTGTTTTGGTATATTTTCTTGAGGTGTCAATGTTTTATTAAAGGATTATCGTGGGCATATAGCGTGGTGCTAATTTAAGGTACATTTTCTACTAGTTTTTTCCTTATTATTATTTTTATTAATTTAGTATTTTGTTTATGGATAGTTAAAAATAGTGTATTATTTTAATTAGCTTATAGTAGTAATTATAGTTAGTATTTTACGAGTTTTTAAATAGTATATTTTTGTAATGATAAAGTAATTTAGTAAAAATATTTATTTTTTCGGCAATAGTAGTATTTGTGATTTCGAATAATTTATTAGTAATTAGACTAAGAAACTCTTTATTTCTAAGAATATACAAGCATATGAGTTAATCTAGAAAGGGAGTCGTAATTTGTAAAATTGAAGTATTAAATTGAAGTCTAATCAATATTTTATCCTAATTAGATTATATTGAAGAAGTTGATCTGTGTTTTGGGATAGTGTAAGCTTTGGACCTGAGGTAAGTAGAAATTCATTTGCAACTACAATGCATAAACATAGTATTGTTTGGTTTGCATATATGATTGTGATTATGGTTTGCACTATATGAATATTATATGATTTATTTGATGAATTATATTGATGTTTGCTTATTGAGCATATGTATTGGCATGTGCACGTGCATACATGAGCCATGATCATATAAGAAAGTTTATTAAAATATAAAAGACAGTTTTGACCACTACTAGTGAATCGAGGCATGTGGAACATGCTTATATGATATTTGAGTCGGTGCCCTGCGAGACACGTGGACCGGACTAATTCAAGATATAGCCCAGCGCCCTGTGAGGCATACGGACTGACTCCATGCTTATGAATTCCCAGTGCCATGTGAGACATTCAGACTAAGCTACTTGAAAAGGTAGTTTAGTGCCATGTGAGACATTCGGACTGGATCCGATCCCAGTGCCATGTGAGACATTACTTCGGKTATGTGAGACATTCGGACTGGGTATCGTAATAATTTATTATATGATGAGCTCTTTCCGATGCACTACAARTAGGTCAAGGGCCCAATAAGAAGAAGGATTTTAAGAAATGGTTTACGCCATCAGTATGATAAGTAAAAAATGAGTTGCATTGATTTATGATATTCAATGAACATGCATGATTTCTGCTTACTAAGCTTTAGCTCATGTAGTTTATGCATTGTAGGTGAGCCTGAGTATTAGCTGACTGAGATGTTGGAGTTCCATGAAGTTTTGAGAATCCTTGTACATGGATGACGACCTGTTGGGCAGAATAATGGGCTCGTTTCTCTTTCTTTTTGAAGTTTTGTTATACCTTTTGGGGGTACTTTTAGTGTGTTTGAACTTTCAATAAGTATTGTAAATATGGTGTGGATCTTGTAAATATGTTTTATAACTCTTTATCTTTATACCTTTTGTTTAAACCATAAGCAGTAATATTTTATTCCTTTGTAAAAAAAAAAAATATTTACGCTTTCAAGCAAGTAAGTTTTTCACACTCAAATCGATAAGTTCTTTCTTTCTTACATCTGGGGAGTGGGGGTGTGACAGGTGATCACTTTATCGAGGGGAATACCAAGGAGAATTTTTCCTCGGTAAAACCCTCCTCGATAAAATTTATCGAGGGAAAATGTGCATTCGATAAACTTTCTGAGGGGATTACCGAATTCGTTTCTTCGGTAAATTCCGAAAATTAGAATCTGACTGTCCTCGAAAAAATCAAGAGTATCATAGCTCTCGGAAAAGTTGAGGGAAAAAGGCCCTCAAAAACTTTAATGAAGGTGAGTAACATATTTTTCAAATTGAAAAGTTTTTTGAGACTCTCAAAATCATGATACTTTCATATGTATGGGCATATTTATCTATGTGTGATTCTTTGGAAAACTATAATTTTAAGAAAGAAAAATTGAACATGCAATGATCAGCCTGAGTTGTGTTTGTGCTTAATCATAATTTCTATCATATGATTTTATATTGAATGTTATTGTTATCATTTGATCTCAATGATCTTATTGGACATTATTTAATTATCTTGTAATTACCTCTTATGAGTATTTTGAGTTGTGACCAACAGTTATCAATGGTTATTGACTATTATCGGGTGTTACCTACTGTTTATGTGATTGGGTTGTCAGGCACAAGTAGTTTAGTCAATCAATCGAATAAGTTATTTGTGATTTTTGATTGACTTCTCGTAATACCTATTCCCATTATTCCTAGTTGAGTCAGAGACAATGACAAAATCAAGGTCGTAGATTGGTTATATTCCGAAATATAGTGTACCCTAGGTTTGAATCCCACAACTGAAGGGACATCAAGCCTACTGGGAGGGATAAGATGGTTAAAGCTTCGGCCTACTTGTGTGATTGAAGAACGTACAAGGGGTCGGTGTTTGATCAACATCGATCTTACATTTATTATGAGTTGATTTGGATTAAGAGCTAAGTGTTGCGCGTGGTATTCACCTCTATAGTCCATAGTGAGCTAAGTTGCTACGATCGAGAGGCACATCCAGAGTCCCGTTCTCAGATACTCACCGCTTATACTGATTATTTTATAACGAGATAAATTTCCATGTCTGTTCAACTGGCTATTAAACGGTTAATCCATATGTTTGGTATTTGGATTACATAATCGAATCATTGACTGAAATATTATTGTGACCATTTGAATAGGAACATTGTCCCATAGACTAATGAATACGACATCTGGTGACTGGAGTTTCACTTAAGCATGAGGATTCGGTTCCACTTGTTTTCCACAAGTATTCAGAAGGTAATTATTAAATGCTATCAAATTTTATACGTTAATTTAATTTGGAAGTTTAGCTATTGACATATGCTCAATGTAGGTTGGTTCGACACATTTTAAGTCACATGTAGTGTTAGGATAAATATAGGAGCAATTTGAAGACTGGAATCGAGGAACGATAAAATATCAACCGTTTTAGGTGGGATTAAAGACTTTAAATATGAGAACTAGTAGAATGAGAAGCAATTGTAGTTATTTGCAAGATGTAATATTTGTCCGATTTAACGACACACATAATCTCCTTCACTACCTAGGATCATTGTTGTCCATTATGTGAAGCCCATTTATTTGAACTTTATAATTTATTTTAACTAATTTGATTATTATATTTTATTTCATTTCAATAGTAATATTTTATTATAATAATTTTTGATTCGAATATTATAGACATTATGAGACTTTATTCCTATTCATTTTATTTTGTACTGGGATCAAATACACATCGTTTAGTTTCCTGTTGACTTAATTTGTTAATGACTCCGAAATCTATCGACCTAATGCTTCTAATTAAATAGACTCCAAGTGTTAAACAAAATTTCATTGGTCCAACTTCTCGAGCTCATAAATTAAAACCCAAAATTAAGCCCACCTTGATCCATTATCTTCTTCGGCTTGAATCTGGCAATGATAACCCATAAATAGATTTAGTTTTATTTTCCCTTTACAACCGTCATGGCCGCTGAATTCGTCGGCATCTTGGCGGAAGTCCAACCAACGGATCATTACAAAATTTATACCATAGATATCCAGTTTCTTAAGGTTTCAAATGATACTCCCGATCAATGATCGGAGTTCTAGATCAGTGGCAAGATGCAGGCGAAGTTTCTGTTTGCCATAGATTTTTTGTGACCCGCGCAACGGCGTAGTCGATCTTTGATGGATGATTTCCGGATAAACGCAGGTCCAAATTCTATGTATAATATATCAGTTTGTTCATCTTTTCTCCAGATTCAGAATCCGTCTATCAATTTACATTTAGAGTTATTTTCAGTTATGATTTTGAGCTCGAAATATTGATCAATTTCAATTAACTATAGCGTCTCTCGGTCTCTTCCTCTTCTCACTGCCTGGGCCACCGTGTCGGAAGTCCAGAGGGTCAGCGAGGCACCGTGGTGGCTCTTTTTCCAAGTTGTGTGTATATTTTTGTATGAATATGGTTGTGCGATATGTAAGTATATATGTGTGTGCAACGTGTTTATACGTGTGTTGTAGTTTAAGTTTCTTGTGTGTATTAATGATGGTTGATGTTGTGGTGGTCGACGAAGAGGGTTTGGGACGCTGAGGGGAGGAGATGGAGGTAGATGTAGGTGAAAGGAAGTTTTGGGGTAGAAATAAAATGAGTTAGAAGTTAAGGGGTGCTCTTTGGGAATTAGATAGAATTTTGGATTTTTAGACACTTCAATCTGACCCTCTTAAGTTTCACTTTAGTCATCCCAAATTCAATTTTAGTTTATTTTGAATTGACCCCAATCAGAGTCTTGAAAATCTCTAATTGACCCCATGAACTTTTATAAGATCTTAATATTCCATATTGACCCTAATTACTCTGTTAATTTTATAAAAAAAAATGTACAACTTTCTTATTTATGAAGCGAAATGGGTCAAAGGACCTTCAAATGACTTGAAATATGAGCGATAGCTTCGTTATAATATCCTCATATGTAAGATATATCTAAAATTATAACTTTACCCTTTGAACTTCAGATTTCGAGAAATGATGCCCGAGGGTTATTATTATCATATTTTGTGTTGTAAATTATTATTTTTACTTCCAATTATACTAGAGTTTTATACAGTGCTTTATTTGGAGCTATATTTATATTTTTTATATTTATATTATATTTTAGGAGATTACATTAGGATTTATTTGGAATCTCGAGCTATAGCATGCAATAGGTAAAAGATCTCGTGAAGATGCTCTGGTGACGTACTAATTTTCGAAAGAATTTCAATGAAGGTGAGTAAGATTTCTTGACTGGGGACAGTACAAAAGATAGTATTTTATCTAGGAGAACACCTAGGTTAATATTGCCTTCGGGAACTCCAAATGCATTACCGACACAAATTATTACTGAGGGAATTACCGAAGTTCACTACCTTCGGTAATTCTCCCCTTGATAAATCTTTCAAAAACACGGCGCAATTGTTTGTCACCATTATTATCGAAGGTCACCGAAGGGTTTTACCGACGGCATCTACCACTCAAAAACACCGAGGGGTCAAAATTCCCCTCAGAAATTTTCGAGGGGAAAAATTTACCCTCGGTAAATCCTGAAGGAAGTTTAATACCCTCAGAAAATCTCGAGGGGAGTTACTCCCCTCGATTTTTATTAATTAAAAAAAAAGAAAGAAAGAAATATAATTGCGTAAAAATTAACTATATGATATCGTTTTAAACACGTGGAGTGATTTTTACCCGAGTTTCACTAGAAAATTACCCTTGAAAAACTTTTTGGCTTGTATTTATTAGACTGTCTGCTTTAGCTTCCAAGATAACCTTGAGAGACTTTGGTGCCGCCACTTGCCAGTATGAACTGGTGGCCATTCTATTGCTAACTTAGCAATATATTTATTTTATTTTTTTAGATGTAGTTTTATGAGGGTGAGGAGCTGGGAAATAAGAATATGGTGGCTGATTGAATAGAACCAAGTTAAAATAAATGAAAGTAAGTAATGAATGTTGTACTAATTGCAAGCCATCTACCTATTAAAAATACTTTTATTTCTTTCTAATATATATATATATATATATATTAAATAGAGTTTTTTTATTAATTTTAAATGATAAATCAACTTAACCCTACAAATGATTATAAGTTGAATGTGGTTTTTAATGCTTTTTTTATTCGTCCTGTTAAAGTTCTTAATCTGAACAAGGGTATTCCTATACCTGACACTAATAAATAAATCCTTGTCAATTGTCAAAGGAGGGTGATCAAATTTAAAAAAAAAAAAAGGGTCTAAAGTGAAAACAACATTATGCATTATGCATATTGTGATGATATGTTAATTAATGGTTTAGGATGATAACTCTAATTTCATGACAATTTTCTGTACCCATACATTTGTTGGAAATACAAAGAGTACAAACAGAGACTGTATGGAATATCACTAAAACTGGAAAAATAAAAAAGAAAAAGTTATAAAGTCGAGTCCAGTAGAACTCGGTCCGAAAGACAAAATTGCCCCGGTAGTTTCAGTTTAGGCAATTCATCCCCAAAGATGAAATGACTTTCGTCTCTGGTTTAATAGCACCGTTAGAAACCAGAGCTCCGGCGAATTGGAGGAACTGGTCTGAGTTACGAGAGAAAAATAATGCAGAAACTGTGTGCTATGTTTTGTGTATGAGTGTTTTGTGTTTCTTGATTTTTCCAGGTGTTTCAGGTGTGTAATGTGCAGGAGCCTCTCACCCTTATATAGGGGTTCCAACGGAGGGTTACAAGAGGCAGCTTCAAGGCAGTCAAACTTGGTAACGTCCACGCATTAAGTTGTATGACGTTATTTCCGTTTTCGTATGTTTAAAAAACATACCTGAACGGTCAGGCGTGTGCTTGACGTTTTCGTAACGGTCAGGAGCCCAGGAGTGTGTACGTTCAAAACGTATTACTTCCGTTTTCGTATGTTTAAAAAACATACCTGAAAGGTCAGGCGGTCAGGAGTGTGCTTGCCATTTTCGTAACGGTCAGGAGCCCAGGAGTGTGTACGTTCAAAACGTACGCAACTAAAAAGGTAGCAAGTGTTGAACCAGGTTACCCCCACGGACCACCCAATTCGGACCAATTGCCCAAGATCCAATCCCAGGCCCAAGGTCCGGGACCGGGCTCGGGCTCCGGCTCCGCCGAAGGCGGACGGGCGAACCCAAGTCAGAGGGCCCGCGTGAGTTTTGTTCAGACAAAGTCCACAATACCCACTGGCCCACTTGATGTCCACTTATGAAATGTAATCATTTTTAAACTCCCTTCCACATTGATTAACATTCAATATGGGATAAACAATAATGCACTTAAGCAACCGTTCAACTTCAAAGTATTATTTCTCAATCACCAATAATTGAATTTGAGAAATTCAAAATGCTACGATTATCTACACGACACGCAGATCAGGCCTATACAATTCGTTACAACAAATTTTTGCTGCACGATTAAATAGAATAAATCCAATTTAACAACAACATTTTATTCCATCCAAAACATCTCTATATGTACTAATAATTATAAATATTTCTAGACATAGTATAGTTAATAAAATAAAATGCACAAATAATCTCAATAATCAAGAATCTCATCTCAACGGCAAAAAATGAAGACTTTCCATACAAACTTGTTGCACTTGTTCACTTCTAATCAACACCAATCCTTGCATTGAGTGTTTTGGAACCATGAGAATTGGTATTTGATAGGTAAACTTATTCGATAGAGATATCACCGAGCCTGTGCGTATTTACGCTTGTCATGTAATTCAACCAACAACCAAGATACGATCGACTGATCAACTTGTTAGGTTGGAAATGCAAAATAATAAAGTATCGTGATTTTGTGAAGATGCCACGAGGTGTGATTGGTTGTTATAGAACCACGAGAATTGTGGGGAATTATTTCCCCTCAATTTTCTTAAATTAAAAAAAAATAAAAAATTGAAAAAAATTTAGAAAAAGCGTAAAAATAAACCACATCCTATCATTTTACCTACGTGGGATGGTTTTGACCAGATTTCGATAGAAAAATATCACCGAGCATGTGTGTATTACACGTATCGTGTAATTCGACCAACAACCAAGATATGATCGGTTGATAAAATTGTTTGGTTGGAAATGCAAAGCAACAAAGCGTCGTTATTTTGTACAGCTGACGCGAGGTGTGTTTTATTGTTATAGAACCACGAGAATTAGTAATTAATTGGTAAATACGCCTTCTCTATTTTTCGACTTCTTTTGAATTTTAAATAAAAAATAGAAAAAGGAAAAAAACATATCTTATCATTTTAGGCACATAGGGTGGTTTTGACCCGGCTTGGATAAAAAAATATCACAGAGCATGTGTGTATTTACACTTGTCTTGTAACTCGACCAACAACCAAGATACGTTCGATCAATCAACTTGTTAAGTTGGAAACGCAAAGCAACGAAGCGTCGTGATTTTGTGAAGATGGCGCGAGGTGTGTTTCATTGTTATAGATTCATGGGAACTGTTAATTGATCGGTAAATATGCTTTTTCTATTCTTTTTGATTTTCTTAATAATAAAAACCCGAGGGAAGCGATTCCCTACGGAAAATTCCCGAAGGGAATTAATTCCCCTCGGGGTTTTTTTAAGGGGTTTCCGAGGGGCGTTTTGCCCTCGGTCCCAAACATAAATAGCAGCGGACAGCCCCGCTGCTTTCACTCTACACAGACTCGAAACACAAAACATCTTTAACCCCGCCGCTCTAGTCACTCCAGTCGCCGACCGTCGAAGCCTAGCAGCCGCCACTAATCGAGGATTTCTTAGCACTCTAGGAAATCTTCTCCGCAATAGTACATAGTCGATTGTAGAGCGGTAATTTTCTCCGATTCGTGTCTCTCGAGGATAGATATAATCGGTGATAAGTGTTTTTAATTAATCTCTTGTTAATCTCAATTAACCTAATCTACACTAAGAAAGCATTAAGTCATTGGTTTGGTTTGAGTTTTGAATTTAAAAGAGGACTTTGATTAAAAATAATTGGGTTTAGGGTGTTCGGTTCGTCTCCACGATCAATCGGTTTTTGCCGAGCACTTAATCCACAATTCGGGGTTGTCAATCCCAAATTGTCGATCAAGTGTTGGGGTCGTCAATCCCAATTCTCAACAAGCTCTGACTAATGGTTCTAAACGAAATTTCTAAACTAGTTGCATCAAATGTAAATTAAAGCTTGCTTGAAAACTATTATTAATGACATTAATTAAATCCTAATTAAAAACCCTAAGTAAATTAAAGCTACTCAAATTGAAAAAGCTTGCAAGTCTTGAAAGAGGAATGGAGGGAAATCAAAAGCATTTGAAATTGAAGAGAAGTCAAAGAGCATTAAATAAGAAAATGCCAAATAGATTAAAGAAGAAAGTTCCATACATCTTTCAAAGACCAAAAGTTTTTCTAGCTAAAAGAGGTAAAAAGCTTCAAGACTATGCTACAATGGAGTTTTGCAAACAAGAAGAACAACAAGCTAGAAAATGAAAAGGAGGATTTAAAATGCAATGAACATCTTAAGCTAAAAATTAAACAACCAACACCAAAGCAAAATCAACAAAACAAACATAACATAACATAAAAGAGAAAGAAAAACTACCCAATTAGCATTGAACACAAGAGCTTCAAGTCTAGCTACAACCTTCAACAAATAAGATCCACAAATGAAGGAGTTGTCACCCTCTCCAACACTTGCTTGAAACAACTAACTAACTAACTAACTAGAACTAAACTAAAACTAATCTAAAAACTACAAACTAGGGTTCTAAAGCCAAGGAATGAAAAAGGGGGCTTGGAGGAAATGGAACAAGTCCAAATTCCACCAAGGAAAGTTGGATAAGGTTGGAGAAAGATGGGCCTATAAATACAAAGTCACAGGGGCAAAATTGTCAAAAATGGATAAAATTCACGAGCTGGACTGTGACTCAGTCGATCAACTGCTTCGTCTAAAATTGGCCAACCTACTGCCGAGCAGTCGATCATGGCTGTTGACTCAAACTTTTGTGCACCCCTTTTTAATAAATTAATTTAAAATACGTCAGTTTGCTCGCAAGAGTACGAGGTAACTGTAGGGGGATGAGTTTGACTCGAATCTTATCTCTAGAGGAAACAATTATTCGGTCTTTCGGATGTTTTTCTCAATTTACGAAATAAAAATAGATGTACAATTGGGGTTTTAAAAGATATTGGGTTGATCATTATAACTAAAGCAATAATTAAACTAATCACTTTAACTAGATTATCAACTACGAGCAATAACTAAACTACTTTAACTCAAGAACTAAGAATCAATAGCAACGAATCTAAAGCATAAATATAATAACTACCATCAAACAATCGCATCATACGAATCTAAGAACGAATAACTAARCATAAATCAATCGCATAAGTAAACTAAATTAACCAATATCCAATATCCAAGCATAAAAACGATTAAACTAATTAAAATAGAATTAACTAAGAGATTAACTAAGAATTAAACTAACAATTAAACTAGAAATTAACTACTAAATTAACTAAGAGTTTAGAAAACTTATTGGAACTACTAAAAGCAATAAAAAAGCTCCAGCTATTCCGGAGTTGCACGTCGATCTTGGGCGAAGATTGAATCCCGAACGCGATTTCGATGTTTTGGACGCGTTGTTCTTCGATCCTTGATCTCCGTCTTCAAATCTCGTTATGACATGTGGGATTATTGTTATTGTAAGCTAAAATACCCTAGGGGGTCGTGTGTCCTCCCAAAAATCCGAAATATGGAGGGTTTATATAGATATTACAAGTCTTGGCGCACAAGAAACCCAAAAATCTGAATTCTGGGCCGTCGCGTCGATGGTGCATTGACTGACGCGCTCTGGTGCTCGGCGTTGGTGCTGCCTGGCGTGCGCGTCGGCTGGGCGGGTGCGTCGACATCGACGCTTTAGCAAGTTTCGTCGATGTTGCGTCGACATCGGTGCGTCGACATCGACGCTTCAGCAAGTTGCGTCGACAGTGCATCGACTGACGTGGATCATGGCTCGCGTCGACGGTCGCGTCAGTCGATGCGACTGCGCGTCTGCCTCCGTCTCTCTCTATCTTTTGCTACTCGTTTCGCCGGAACGCTCGTTCTCCTATTCTTGAACATTGAACTTCGTCTATTACGCGCTGAACTCTTCCGGTTACTTAGCTGTAAGGTGAAAACAATGAAATATCACCTATTTGCATCAATTAAGATTAAAATACGGTAAAATAAGTCAGAACTATAAAAATACAAAATTATGCTTAAATCGTCCGACTTATACCAAAAACAAATAGAAAAACGAACTACAAAGCTAATAAAAATAAGGACAAATCTACTCTAATCAGCTGTGTCAGTCGATCGATTAAAGTCCAGTCGATCGACTGGAACGGCTGCATCCGGCTCGATTTCTCGTTTCCGCTCTAAACGTCCGCCGGTTGTCGCTCCTTGTTCGCATTGTGTTCCCTTGCTTGTCCGTTCCAATCTGAGTCGAAAGAGATGCCCTGAGCGTGCGTGAGACCCGCTTGGTCATCCTACAGCCAAAATACGAAAAAGGTTAAAAATGTACGAAAAACTACTAAAAACCGCACAAAAGTTATAAAAACCTAAAACTAACAAAATAGGCCAAAACAACTCCTAAAACCCATAAATGCAAGCAAAACACATGCGAATGCGATATAAAAAGGTAACAAAAAAGTGTACAAAAAAGTACAAATCAACCACCACCGAAAGTAGCAGCCTCCATTCCATCCTCAAGCCACCGCCGAAAGCAGTCATCGCCGCTCCGTTTCAGCTGTCATCGCTCTGCCTCAAGACGTCGTTCCAGCCGCCAGCCTCCAAGGTAAGTGGTATTGATTTTTTTTTCTTTATTTTATATAATTGTGATTTTTTTAAATTTTGAATTATGCTTTTGTTATTTTGTTATATAAACTGAATTTAATTAGGAGTATATGTATTAATTTTGAAATTAGGAATTATATAAATTTTAATTTGTAATTAGGGTTTACTTTAGGGTTTATTGTATAATTAGGATTTAATTTTGGATTTAATGTATAATTAAATTTTAATTTAGGGTTTATTAGATAATTAGATTTTGATTTAGGGATTAATGCATAATTAGGGTTTAACTTGGGGGTTAATGTATAATTGGGGTTTAATTTGGAGTTTATTGTATAATTAAATTAGGTTTTAACTTAGGGTTTAATGTATAATTAAGATTTAATTTGGGGGTTATTGTATAATAAGGGTTTAATTTGGGGTTTATTATATAATTAAATTTTATTTTAGGTTTTATTGTATAATTAAGGTTTAATTTGGGGTTTATTGTATAATTAGGTTTTAATTAAGGGTTTATTATATAATTAGATTTTAATCTTGGGTTCAATGTAGGTTTAATTTGGGGGTTATTGTATAATTAGGTTTTAATTTAGGTTTTATTGTATAATTAAATTTTAACTTAGGGTTTAATGTATTATTAGTGCTTAATTTGGGGTTTATTGTATAATTAGATTTTAATTTAGATCTTAATATATAGTTAGGGCTTAATTTAGGGGTTATTATGTAATTGTAGCTTAATTTGGGGTTTACTTATGAATTCAGAGTTCGATTATGCAATTAGGTTTTACTTTAGGGGTTATTATATAATTAGGGTTCGATTACGCAATTAGGGTTCTTTACCGTTCATTAATGATTTAATTATGTAATTATCTTATAAAATGTATGTGATTGAGGTTTTTAAATCCCGTGGTGATCGGTTGTGTTTAACATATATGTTATGGTTTGTTGATATCGTATACATGTTTTGATTAATTGATGTTGTGATTGTTTGGGAAGACGTCTGTAATGACATGGTGTACGGCGCCGACCGGGAGGTTTTGTCCCTCCAATAACGGTTTTCAAAATCATTTAAAAAAATTATAGTGTTTTTAAAATGTTTTAAATTGTTGGCGATGATGGTTTTGAAATATTGTGGTGATCGGTACGTGGATGTTGTGTTTAACATATATGTTATTTTGTAAATATTGTTTACATGTTGTGATTTATTGATTGATCTATACATCTGTGATGACGTGGTTTACGGCGCCAGCCGGGAGGTTTCGTCCCTCCAACAACAGGGTTTAAAATAATTTTGATTCACAATATAATCTTTCTTTCTACACTCAAACAATATACCTTAGACTCGTTTGGGATTTAGTATCGAATAGAGAATTTGATACTAAATCCTAAATTGTCCACTTATTTGGAAGCTTGAGAGTGTGATTGTAATATGGCTTATCTTATCTATATGGTTTTTTTTGTTAATTATAAAAATTTTGGTCCAGTAGCTCTCTTTTGTTCTCGGGTGCATTGCAATATATGTGTATTTAGAAAACTAAAGGGAGATGCTGCTGAAATTTTTAGTCAACAAAAACGATGTATTACTGGAAAATCACGTTTTCGAATGGGATAGGACCCTTACCAAATATTCAATCATTTTCTAGGCACCCTCATGCTGCCCATTTTTCAATAAATCAATATACCAATCGTATAATGACAGGATGAGTTCCAATAGTAGTTAGATGTACAAACGAATCATCAATGGCTTTTTATCCTCACAACTCGTGGATGGAGTTGAGAGCTTTATTGAATTTGCTCAAGCACATTCTGCGCATATGGACAGGCAGAGGCTGAAGTGTTCTTGTAATCATAGTAGATGTAGGAATCATAGTTCTCTCGACATCAATGAGATTAAGTACCACTTGGTTAGACACGGATTCTAGCCGAATTGCTATGTATGGGTTTACCACGGAGAAGGCTGGACCGCCACCTCTGGATGCCATCACGGTTTTCACGCTAGAGGATTCTCTTACATCGCTTCTGAATTATCATCAAATGCATACAATAATATGGTTCAAGATGCAACTGGTCCTGATTTTGCGTGGTTGCCGATATGGAATAGTAGCCGAACCCTGAGGCCCAGAAATTTTACGACATGTTGAAAGCTGGAAATCAGCCATTGTATCCAGGGTGCGAGAGACATAAACTCAGTTATTAGTTTCTCGTCTCATGAATTTGAAGTCAAGAATCACATGTCTCCGAAATGTTATGATCAATTGAGTGAAATAATCGAAGAGATTGTACCGAAAGAAAATCTTGTACCCGATAACTTCTACGACAGTACGAAGTTGCTATGGGGTATGGGCTTACCGATCGAGAAGATAGATTGTTACAAAAGTAATTGTATGATCTACTAGAGAGACGATTCTGGTTTAACACTTGATAAGCCGCCAAAAGCTTTATTTTGCAATTAGTTTAAATCCTTTTGATTTCCAGATGTGTAAGCATCAAATTTAGGGCGTTGCACCGATGAGATGGAATGCATATGATTGTGATGAAAAGTTATGATTGTAATGTATTCATGCAAAGGTTGATACCAATAGACTTTTGTGAACTGATTCCTTCAAATGTGTGAAAGGTTCTAACCAGATTGAGCCTATTTTTCAAGGATCTCACGTCAACAGTCATTCTCACTGATAATATGAATCGTCTAAAACGTGACATTCTGTTAATATTGTGTCAACTAGAACTAATCTCCCCTCCAAGTTTTTTTGACTCAATGGAGCATGTGCCTGTTCATCTCTGCCTGTTCTTGCTCTTTACATCCATGCTTTCAATTTTTGCTTATTTGCATTATTTAGGATTTTATGCATAGTTGTACCTTGTGCATGCATGCTTGTACTTGGTGAAACAATGCTTGTTTTTTCTTATTTTCGTTATTTGCTTGCATTTTCATATTAAGGCATCCTACCAACATGCAATTTTAATTCCTAGGATAGTTTCGTTAGTTTAATTGCTATATTTTCATTTTTCTTTTCCCAAGCTTGAAACACTTTGAATCCTTCAATTGAATCAGTTTCCGATAATACCAAGCCATGAACCCGTTGATATATTTCGACACCACTAAAACTCTACAAATAGTCATGATCATGTAGATGGCGCTGCTGAATTCCCTTGGTCTTTAAAAAACATGGGGAGACCATTTGTATAAAGGGAAAAAGATTCATAACCGAATAAGAATACATTGCCCAAGGATATATATTTTGATGAATTGCGAAGAGGTCCAAGAATATGTTAGGTACGGATACTCTTTTCAATTACTAATGTAAATGTATATATATGTACTAATAATTTTTTACTCAAATTTCTAACAATTGATGTAGTATTTACATGAAGAACATTCAACATCTCCAACCAAATATTACTAATGATAGTCTCAATGAAAAACTGGAAATGAATTTGTCAATTGGTTCAAACATTACATAAGATGTTCGATACCAAGATGCATATCATTTAATTATCATATGTATTTATCTAGTATATTTCCTAAATTAAAAATGATTCTTCAATGTCATAGGCTAGAGATCATTCGAAAAATATGATCGACGTGAACATTAGGAGCCTAGCAGAGGGTCCATCATGATATGTGAAACGTATACTAGATGTAAGATAAATGGTTATAGATTTCACACAATCGAGCACGGATCTAACAAATCAACATTGAGCAGTGGAGTATGCATTAAAGGGTCAAACTATGGGGTAGCCGAGTATGATTATTATGGTCGTCTAATAGAAACTATGTAGCTCGAATACACCAGACGAATGGAGAAAAACACACTATTGTTCAAGTGCGACTGGTTTGATCCAACTCCTACAGGCACAAAAGTTCATCCATATTATAAGCTTGTCGATATCAATCATAAGCGTAGGTTCAATAGATATAACCTTTTGTACTTGTTGACCAGGCTGTACAAGTATACTATTGTGCTTACCCAAATTTGAAATGAGACAAGTTGAACTTTTGGGCAACGTGTAAAATCAAGGCGAGATCAAATGTTAAGTTTATCGAGCCTCTACCAGAGCAATCATTTCAAGAGGAATTGTAGATACAAATCAAGACATAGATGAAGATGAGTTTAGTGATAACTTTAATAGTGAAACTGTCGGTTTAGATGATTATTTTAGTTGAAATATATGAAATTTGTTCATATTGTAAAACGCTCTTGTTTTAACGAATTTATTTATATTTGGATTTATTAAAATGGTTGATATATATACTGGTATTTGTATAATGCTCATATTATATATACTTTTACCAGATGTCGAGAGGTCGTGGATGCGGATTTAGCTTAGGTCGATCAGATATGGGGTCGGCTAATCATTTAGCTGATTTTGATGACGATTACGTGGGCATTGGTACCGGTCATTCAGCACCGACCCCATATACCCACCACACTGACACCGTCTGATGTGGGTACATTCCGACAGGACTTGGGCCCACTATAAAGGCGATACCTTGTTTATATTGTCGAGAAGAAGTAAGTAAATTAATAATTTTATAATTTTAATTATCATTAATATTAAATTATATTTGTAACCACAAATACAATTACAGGCTACATAGCACGAAGGTCATGCTCAGGGGGAGATTTATATATAAGCTTGAGGGGGCCACGGCTCCCCCAAGAAAATTCAAAAACCCTAATATTATTTATGATTTTTTATTATTTATAGTTATATATACATCCTAAAACTCATAAGTTTATAGCTTGGTCTAGTTGTTAGTGTGCTTAATTTCTTTTCAAATGGTTCATGGTTCAAATCTTACTCTTGCCAGTTTTCCCTTCTTTTTTCTTTTCTTTTATCTCTTATTTTTCTATAATTTTTTAGCTTTCTTTTTATATTTCTCTTTATCATTAGTTTCTTTCCTTTTTCTTTCTCTTTATCTCTTGTTTTATATATTTTTTTTATCTTTTTTTTAAATTTCCTGTTTCTCATTTATTTCTTTCTAGTGTTCTTTTTTTTTCTTCTAATTCATATATTTTTTATCCTTCTTTTTCCTTTCCTTTTATTTTCTTCCTTCTCATTAATTAAATTTAAAAGCGAAAATATAGAATTAAAAACATCACCACTCTCTCTTTCTTTTTATTTTTCTCTCTCGTTATTTACCATAAAAAACAAAAATATAAAACTAAAAAAGTATCACTAATTTCTCTCTTTTTTCATCACCTTTTTTTCCCTACTCTCACAAATTAATGGTACCAACATAAAAGTAAAAATATATCTTTCTTATTTTTTCTCACCCTCTCTAACTCATATTTTCTTTGCCTTGTTATTTGCTATTTCATATTTTCTCTAATTTATCATAACATCAAAAAAGTTAAACTATATTTTTTTCCTTTAATATAACAGGAGTCGATTCACGACATTTCATTAAATTATTTTTTTCTTTTAATATGCGGCCTCCCCAAAATAAGATCCTGGATCTGCCCCTGGTCATGCTGACCAACAAATTTCGGGAGATTATGGAGAAGGAACTTCATCCCACCTGTTGGCAGTTTAAGGCAGTCCCTGAGGAGACTTGTCAATTATGATGTGACACGTTTCAGGTAATTATTATTTTGTGTCCAAATTTATTAATATTTATTGTAACTTGAGAATCATGTATTAATTAAATTATAATTATTATTTTATTTTGTAAGAGATTTTGTAGATGGGACACAGACCTGTATACTCCACGGGCTATACAGACTGTATTTCTCCTCACGATGCAGGACAAGTATGAGAAGCAGTTGAATGAGTATAAGCAGTATCGTGATCAGACTGGTCTGGTAGAGAGAGTATTTGATGAGGGGGTCCGGAGGTAAATGATTCTATCTACTTTTCTTATTAAATTAGGTTTTTTTATTATTATTATTACAGATGATTTATATTTTATATATAACATGCATTTGAACTAGGGCGTGGAGTTTCGAGTGGGATAGGCCCGAGAATAAGAGGAGGTCCGAGCAGTGCAGCATGAATGGAAGGAGTGAGCCTGCTGGTCCAGGTACTGGGATGTCAAAGCATGGGGGGGGGGGGGGGGGGGGGGGGGGGAGATCTAGATCTACGATAGATTATGCTTATGATGTCGTAAGTAATTTCAAATCTTAATATATTACTTATTTGTTTATTTGTTTATTTTTAATGTTAATTTTCTAATATTCTTTTTGGATACAGGAGCGGCAAACGGGTGAGTCGGCCACTGCGTACTAGGTTTTTGTACGTACGCACAAGAAGAACGATGGCACGAGATCAATATGAGATCCTGTAATACTAATGTGAGTCTGTTTTTTATTTAAATTGTTCTTTAGTCTTAATGTAGAATTTATTAACGAGTTGTATTTTAGGAGGAGTACAAGTCGTCGGGTCGGGTAAGGGCCGACATTATGTCATTGACTTGTTCGGGAAGTTGGTGGCTGCTACGAAGGGTTTTCGAGGCAGCTGTTCTTCCTCCTCCTCCCAGCAGGATAGGACTCACGAGAGGGAGCTCGAGGCGTAGCTCCAGGCCCAGAGGGAGGAGTTAAAGGCCACGAGTTGAGCTCAGCAGGCGATGGAGTATAGATACAACGAGTCTAAGCTACTACGTGAGCAGCAGTAATTTCAGGCGCAGGTGAACGTGCAGATGGCCAGGCTATTAGCTCGATTACAGTAGTACCCTCCACAGCCTCCCCCGTTATAGAATTATCGAATTTTCTTATAAACTTTTTTACTAAACATTTTTGTTGAAGAAATTCAATAATTGTAAAATTTTAAATATTTATATAATAATAGTTAATTTATTTGTATGTTTATTAATGATTTTTTATAAATATTTTGGGGTTTTTTAATTAATAAAAATAGGGACTAAAATTAATAATTAAAAATAAAAATAAAGAGAAAAACCAAGGGGATAATTCCCCTTAGAAAGATCGAGGGCATTCCCCCATCGGTAAAATCGAGGGCGAAATCCCCTCAGTTCGTTTTTTCTAAAAATATTAGTTTTATTCTCCGAGGGGAACTTCCCCTTCAGTGTTTCCGAGGGGACATGCCCTTGGTATTTCCGGGGGTATTTCTCCCTTGGTTTTTCCAAGGAGCAAGGCCCTTCGGTATTTCCTAGGGGAATAACCATTGGTTTTTTGAAAGGGCCCATGCCTTTGGTGTTTTCGAGGGTAGACAGGTTTTGGACCCCGTAAATTATAGAAGAAATACACCTTCGATAATGCCCTCAGAAAATTTTCCGAAGGCGAAACTCCCCTCGGAAAATCTTATCGATGAGGATTTTCCCAAGGGAGGATTTTCCAAAACTTTGCCCTCGGTAAAAGGATTATCTCGGGCTTTTTGTTTATTATTGAGTGTTTTTCCCCTCGGGAAAACACTTTTTATTTTCTAGTGAGAGTTTGAAGATTTTTAAATCATAATACGTTGTTATTGCTTATCCGTGAGTAAAATATTTTTAACTAGAAACTTTGAGATTTTCCAAATCATGATGCACTTGTTTGCTTGAACATATTTATTTGTTTGTATGAACCTTTACAAAAATAGCATTTTGAGGGAAAATATGCAGGTATGCATTGACATGCGTGATTTGTGTTTGTGCTTAATCATAAGTTCTATTATATAATTTTATATCAAAGGTTATTGTTATCATTTGAACTCGACTATTGTTATCGATTGTTTGTTATCAACTTCTATTGTTAATTGTTACTAGTTATTGTCTGTGAGGCACTAGTAGTTTAGGCAATCAATCGAACAGGTTGCCTGTGGTTCTTGCTTGACTACTCATGGTGCCTATTCCCATTTTCCTAGTCGATTCAGAGATGACAGTGAAGTTTGGGTCATAGATTGGGTATATTCTAGAATATGGCGTACCTTGATTTGAATCCCATAGTTAAAGGAATGTCGAGCCTACTAGGAGGGATAAGGCAATGGAGGCTTTGGCCTATTGGAGTGTCACCTTTCATGGTGTGTGGATCCATGTGGGTTGATGTTTGATCAATATTGATTCTACGTTTATGTGAGTTAATCTGGCTCGGAAGCTAAGTGCTACGCGTGGGAGCCACCTCTAGAGTCCCTCGGAAGCTAAGTGCTATGTGCGGGAGCCACGTCTAGAGTTCTGTACTCAAACACTCACCAATCAGACTGACTATTTTAGATTGAGATAAATTTCATTGTCTGTTCAACGGTTAACTGTTTCTATTAATTATTTTTAAAAAATAAGTTAGTATTACCTATCTATTCTACATGCGATAATTGATTAATTCTTGGGAAAATTTATTCTTTATTTATTTATAAAATATTTTAATGTTGGTTCAAATACTGAAGTCAGAATATGATTGTATTATGTGTTTGTTGCTTGTGTGATTGACTAAAGTTCTGTTACACATATGACAATAATTTTGCACACCAAGTGCTTGATATCTTATAAAAATTATCTTCTAATCTCTTCGTAATTTTATATTTCAAAAGAGAATTTACATTTTCATTTGCTTTCCCTCACTGATATCTTTTAGATCATGCTCTCTTTTATTTAAAAACCAAACTCTCCATATATCGACATTATGAGAGAGATATTGATCTTGATCCTTCCGATGAAAAGTGGCTCGTTGGCTAGGGCTACTTTTTATTAGTTTAATTTCTGTTTGTATAAAGTTTAGTTGTATTGAATCTACCAATGCATCAAGTTTGAGCGAACAGAAGGTGAAATTGTTTATTTATTTGTTTTTATTATTATTAAGGTAGTATTTTATTTGGGGCGTTACATATTGTATAGGTTGTTGTTTTTTAAGCTAAATATGAACATTCTAATAGTGGTTTTGCCTATTCTTATAGTGGTTTTTTAAGCTAAATATGAACATTTTTAAGCTAAATATTGTAGGGTGGTTTTGCCTATTCTTATAAGAAATCATTAATCTCATAATGTTTTGCTCAGGTTGTTTCACTTTAATTAGAACATCTAATAGTGTAGTTCTAGTTAGGGGTGTAACTGAGCCGAGCTGGCTCGTGAGGTACTTGGGATCGACTCGAAAAAAGATCAAGATTGATTCGAGGTTAATCGAGCTGAGCTCAAGCTACTTGAGTATGTATCGAGCTCGACCTCGAGCTTAGTGATACTCAGCTCTATAGGCTCGCGAGCATAATCGAGTTTTGCTAGATTTTCCATTTTATCCTTATTATACTTACTTATATACATATATACCCTAAATATATAATAAACAATTAATATTAAATATTTTATTTTATGCTTTTTAAGTTTTTTTAATTAATTTTATGTAACTCGAGTCGAGTTGAGCCAAGCTCGAGCTTGCCGAGTTGTCAAATGAGCTAAGCTCGAGCTTGAGAAAATTGAGCTCGTTCGAGCTCGAGCTTCGAGTTTTGTAGTCGAGTTTGAGCTCGAGATTGACAATATTTGACTCGACTTGACTTGATTGCACCCCTAATTCTAGTTAACCTTCATTAGAATTCTAGTGCTAGATTCTTTTAATGTTTACAAGTCAGCTGCAACTTAAAGATCTCTTCTTCATGATCGGCCATATAACCACTTCACATGAGAGTTATTCAACCCCCTACACCACCCCACCCAAAGTAAGATCATTTTTATTCTAAAGATGAAATGCTTCTTTTTTCAAGTCATGAACAACTAACATTACAAAAAAATCGTTGAATGCGTTACCAGTCAAAATTTTTAGCGTCAGTAAGTGTATGTTGACAGAATTATCCTATCCATCAGCAGGCCGTCAACAAATCCCTAGGCACCATACGGGTGCTGAAGATTTGTTTGACTGTAAGATTTATTTGGATTTTGGATAAATCCAAATCGATTGGTTACCAAGAATATGAGGTACTAACCTCAGAATAGAGATCAGCGACCTGAAAAAATCTTCAAATACATCACAACGATCTGCCAAGCCTTCCACGATTCTCCCGGTGACCTCGCTGGTCCTGGAAAATAGCACCTCGGACAGGTCGGATTTCGAACCCGTCAAGGTCCTCCGATACTTAAGTCAAAAGCAAGTCATAACTCAAAATACTCACACTTATTAAGCCAATAATACGGTAAAAGCAAGATCACTTAGAAAATGAAGAGAGGTATCCACTTCCTTTTATAGGGATAAGAGAAGTGCCCCCCGGTCTTGGGTTACCTTCTTTCACCAAAGTTCCATAAAAACCATGACACTACTACTGACTCAGAATTAGGATTCTTCCTATATGCCAAGTTCCCGTAAACAATAAATCTCTTACCGTAATAGGCCTGGGCCTGTTATTCTTTCCATATAGTCCGCTGGGACTCCATAAACCATTCACATTCAAGCCCACGGGCTTGATATTCACAAAGCCCACAACCGATCTCAAACACTACACAAAACACAAGAGGTTGCGACCCTATATGAGAACTCATCCTCATACTTCAGGTTGCTACTCCACAAACCAACTCGCCCACTTCTCCAAAGAGACGACTCAGCTCGCTCATCTTCCAGAAGAACACCCTTTCCAGGAAATGAGGTCGATTACCACAAATACCCACATATATCAAATAATATTAAGTATGGACATTTTGGTCCGTATCAGCTAGTCCCCCATGTTCTAGCTGATTAAGGCACGAAATCAGGTAGGACATGTAAAATAGAAAAAAAGCACAACAAACATTAAAAACAACAATAAAACATAAACATATAAATAAATCACTACTCCACTTTACCAAACCATTTCTTAGAACCAAACAACTCGACAAATCGAGCTGTAATACCAATCATCCCATTATAAATTACCAAGTACACCTGCGACCTACAAAAGTTCAACTCATTGAGCTCGCTTCTTTTAAGATAACATGATTACCTCGCAAGTGACGACCTGCAAGTCCCCGGACCAAGTCCCCAACTGTATGTATAACGACCTGAAACCATACTACTATCATCCTCCGACCTGATATCATATTCAGAATCAATAATTCTTAATAACCCAATCATAAACAGCCCCAAAAGTCAAAACACGCCTTCTCTTATACATCCAATCTCTTTTAAGTTTCATTAAATGCAGCCTGGCACCGTGTCGGAAACGTGTCACTCGCCCACTTTCTCGTAGTATAATAAACATGGTGGGGCCAAAACAAAAGGCCAAAACATTCCTCAAATAAACCCTATCAAAGCATAAAAATCATTTCACGTTCCTCATTTTCCACTTTACACAGTTATAAGCAAAAACCACCATTTTCGCTTTTGCAAAAAAGCTTGTCAACCAGCAAGTGTTCAGAAATTTGTCAACAGCGCACCACTCTACACCGACCTCCAGCTCTCCAAAAATGTGTAAGTCCCCAGATCTCTTCTCTATTACAATAATTCAATCTCACTATTAGAAATACAATTGCATCTGCTGAGATACTGTTGTTCTGTGTTATCCCCTCCCCTGGTATCGTTTAATTTACGATGAAATTAGCATCCTCGGACACCAACTCCCAAAACTCAAGCCTTTCCCCTGATTCAAACCCTACTAAAAACCCCTATCTTTTTAAAAGAAGACGAAAAAAGATAGATTCTCCCACCCCACCCCACCCCGCCTTCGCGACGAGCCAGAGGGCGACGTCGATTGGTCAGAAATAGAGACCCAAAA
>BMAC01000280.1:784018-796847 GCA_014905375.1 Phtheirospermum japonicum | reverse complement strand
TTTTATACAGTTCCTCATTTATCACACAAAAACGAGCTGCCGTTCTAGCCTCCTTCGTTGTCAGTCTCTCTGCACCTTCCTTTGCTTTACCGAGGACATACCATATAGGTGTGCGACAATCATCTTTCACCTTGATGTCCATAATCTCCTTCCCTTTTTCCACACTACTATAGCCCAACTCCATCAATGTGACTTTCCGAGTATCACAAGTCCCCAATGCTCCTGCTATCCGAGCGAGCTGATCTGCCCGAGTATTTTCAGCTCGTGGTAAATGCTCCAATTTAAACTCCTCAAACCGTGCTGCCTCTTCGCGTAATTTATTCAAATACACCGCCATCCACTCTTCCTTAGCCTCAAAAGAACCATCGAACTGACGAGCTATCAGCTGAGAGTCCATATATGCCCACAACTTTTGTACTCCCAGATCGTTCGCCATTTGATACCCTGCAACACAGCTTCATACTCGGCTTCATTATTGGATGCTTTATACCCCAAATTGATTGCGAACTCCAAATTTTCCCCTTCTGGGCTGGTTAACACAATACCCAGCCCCGCTCGCGACACCATAGTTGAACCATCAATGTACAGCGTCCACGCTTTTACCTCCTCATCCATACCAGCTGGTCGTGCCATCTCTTGCAAAAAATCTGCCAATACCTGCGCCTTGATAGCCACCCTTGGCTCATAAACCACATCGTACTCACTCAACTCTACAACCCACTTCACTAATCTCCCAGATACGTTTGGGTTACTCAAAACCTGCTTAAGAGCTAAATTAGTACGCACCTTCACTTTGTGGCTCAAAAGATATGGTTGCAGTTTCCTTGCTGTACAAATCAATGCAAAACCTCTTTTCTATAGTTCGGAATATTTTAACTCACCCCCTCGTAACATCCTACTAATGTAATAAATAGGCCTTTGCGTCCCTGCATCTTCTCTGATCAATACCGAACTCACTGCGACCTCGCCCACTGATATGTATAAGAACAGGTCCTCTCCAGGCATTGGCTTAGTCAATAGTGGTATCTCAACCAAGTATTTATTTAGCTCTTCAAATGCACTCACGTATTCTTTCGTCCACTCAAACTTCGATCCCTTGCGAAGCGCCCTAAAAAATGGGACACCTCTCTCTGCCGACCTGGAAATGAAACGACTAAGACCCGCAATCCGACCTATAAGCACCTGAACATCACGCACTATGCGAGGGTGTGGCATCTCTAAAATAGCTCGCACCTTCTCTGAGTTAACTTCAATTCCTCGCTCTATTACCATATAACACAAAAACTTCCGGACCGCATACTAAACGCACACTTCTTTGGATTAAGCTTCACCCCGTACTGTCTCAATATAAAAAATGTCTTCCTCAAATCTTCTACATGGGATTCTTCTTTCTTGCTCTTAACCAGCATATCGTCAACATAAACCTCCATGGTTGACCCCACCAGGTCTTTAAATATACGATCCACCAACCTCTGATAGGTCGCTCCAGCATTCTTCAAGCCAAAGGGCCTAAACACAAAATAATATGTCCCCGTGGAAGTGACAAAACTCACTTTGGGCTGATCTTCTTTGGCAAGAGGTATTTGATGGTACCCCTACGAAGTGTACATCATGCTCAGTAGCTCGCATCCCGATGTTGAATCCACCAACTGATAAATTCGTGGCAAAGGGTAATGATCCTTTGGGCAAGCTTTATTTATATCGCGGAAATCTACACACATTCTCCACTTTTGTGCCGGCTTTGGCACCATTAGATAAATATTCAGGGAATTGAATCTCTCTTATGTGGCCAACTTTCAACATTTTCTGCACTTCTTCTTCAATTACCTTATCCAGCTCTGGCCCAAAATGTCTCCTCTTCTGCTTCACCGACCTCGCCTCCGGATACACATTTAAATGATGCTGCGCGACCTCTGGGGACACCCCTATTAACTCTCCATCCCCAAATGCAAATACATCCCGAAATTCTCTTAATAACCTCACCAGCTCGTCCCTCAACTCTTCCGTATTAAGGTCCCCACCCTCGTAGTATACTCTTGGCGACCTTCCTCTAGCGGAATTTCCATAATTTCCTCATTCGATTAGACAGAATTCTCCCGTTCTTTCATCTTCTTTGTGCTAAGCACTCCCTCCGGCCGATCGTCATCCCTTTCGCGCTTATTCTCCATTAACCCCTTCCTGATCGTCATCTGATAGCATGATCTTGCGACCTGCTGTTCTGCGATAACTTCCCCTACTCTTTCACCCACCGAATACTTAACACTCATGTGGTAGGTCGACGTTACCGCTTGGAATGCGTTGAGGGCAGGTTGGCCCAATATAGCGTTATAAGCCGACCTTCCTCGAATTATCAAAAACTTTAAGCTCTTCCATTCATAACTCATCTTTTCCCAATGTCACTGTCGGCATCAACTCTCCTTCGGTATTCACCTGTGCCCCCATTAAATGCATATATGGGTGTATTCACAGGTCGCGCCTTCCTTCCAATTCCATTTGCTCAAGAAAGTCTGTGTATATGATATTTACCGAGCTCCCATTATCCACAAAGATTCTACCGACGTCGTACCCTGCCACCTCGGCCTCAATTACCAGTGCGTCATTATGATCTTCTTGTAGCCCGCATCGATCGTTAGGGCCAAAAGAGATGAACGGCCCTATCCTCTGAGACTGTCGACTCACACTAGCGACCTCCCACGTTCCTGAGCGAGCTGACTTAACATGCTTTCTCCGCGCATTGTTGGAATCTCCATCAGTTGGTCCGCCCGAGATCATGTTTATCCTCCCTTTATTTATTCATGGACCGTTGTGTCCCTGATTTCCTTGTTGTGGTTGTCTCGCGACCTGATCCTGAGGCAGATCCCTCGGTGGCGGTGGAGGCAGTGGTCGCCTCTGCTCCATTGATTCTCTATCCTTGCAAATCACTTCCTTCAGATGTCCTGCCTTAATAAGCCTCTCTATATCCTCCTTGAGATGCCTGCAATTTTCAGTGAAATTCCCATAATTGTTATGAAATAAACAAAAGGAATTAGTCTTGGGGTGAGTAGGAATCGGCGTGCGATCTTCTGGCCACTTTATCGCATTGGGTACCGAGCGTTCCATAGTAATGAACACCTTAGCCCGCGGATAGGCCAATGGTGTAAAATCCCCATTTCTCCAATATCGCATATCCTCTTCCTGTCTTTTGCTAACCACAGAGTTCGAGCTCAACAGCCAACGCACTACCCGCCTTGGTTCTCTCCTCAATTCCCTCCTAAGAACATTGTCTCCCAAATCAGCGACCTCCCTGCCGAAACGCGCCCGATGTTCCTCCTCAGCTTCCTCTACTTGTATGTACTTATGGCACCTTGCCAAAACCTCATCATACGTACGGACCTCCTTTTTGACCAAGTATTTACGCAAATCTTCCCTCCTCAATCCCTGGTGTAGAGCTCCCGCCTTCATCTCATCAGTAGCAACAGGTACTTCCAGAGTGGCGCTGGTAAACCTGTTAACATACGGTTTCAATGTCTCATTAGGTCGCTGTACCATAGTAAAAATTGACTGCGCTGTCCTCGCACTCTGCTTCACGCTGGAAAACTACTTCAGAAAAGCAGCTCGCAACACCTGATAACCGGTAACTTTCCCCCGTGGAAACTGATAGAACCAGTTTTGTGCAATTCCTCTCAAAGTAGATACAAAGGCCCGACACGCCACAGCATCTGTATAACTATGTAACATCCTCGCATTCTCGAAGAGCTGCAAATGCTCGACTGGATCTGTCGTTCCCCGATACTGAATTTCTAATGCCTTATACCCCCTGGGCATCGCGGCCTGCAACATATCATCTGAGAAGGGATGTCCCTCATATCCATCGACTTTTTCTCCCTCAACTCGCTTTTGTAATTTTAGCATGGCCTCCAGCAAATATCTAAAAGCCTTACTCCCTGGCCCTACCTCGTTCTCCCCATTCCCTTCATTGTGCCCGCTACGACTCTTCCGAGTTTTATCCCGAGATTCACCATCTGTACTTGAGGTCTGGGTTCCGCTCTCACTAGTGTGCCTACCGTGTTGGCGACCTCTTCGCTTATAATGGCTCCGCTTCAACTTCACTGCCTTCCCTCTTCGCTTATGAGTATGAGAGTCTATGGACGAGGTAGAACTGGAAGTGTCCTCATATTTTCGCTTACTCCGACCTTTCTTTCCTTGAGAAGGTCTCCTAGACAGAGAACTTTCTCTTTGTTTTGCCTTCTTGACTGCCGACCCCTCTTCTTGCTCGCTGTCTGGTCCAGCACCTTTCTCTTTCAGAGTACCCAACTCGCCTGCCAGGTATTTGCTCAATTCTTCCATCTTCTCAAGAGGTACGAAATCCATAAGCCCCTCTATAAATCCTTTGTTAATTTGGCAAGGCTTATCCTTGGGCATATCCTTCCATTCTTTTGTTCCTATGTGAATTTTTTTTCTGCACTACCACCTCCGGCGTCTTTGCCTCCAAATCTTTTGTCAGTCCTTTCCCGTCACGCCGCTTTGGAGAGGGCGGAGGTGTGCTACCAATACCCTGAATTGCTGGGTCTGCCTGAGAAGGCGTTCGCCCGTCTTTTGTCATATCCTTCTCATTGATGTCCGCCCCTCTGTTCTTATTCTTTTGTTTGTTTGATCCAGATCCATAGTGCAGAGTTCTGGGAATTATGTTGCTATCCTTCATGTTTCGTTTGTGAAATTTCTCACGCCTTTCGCTCAAGGACTCGATGTTCCTCTTTCCCACAGATGGCGCCACTTGATAAATCGAAATCGATTGGTTACCAAGAATATGGGGTACTAACCTCAGAATAGAGATCAGCAACCTGAAACAATCTTCAAATACGTCACAGCGATCTGCCAAGCCTTCCACGAATCTCCCGGCGACCTCGCTGGTCCTGCAAAACAGCACCTCGGACGGGTCGGATTTCGAACCCGTCAAGGTCCTCCGATGCTTAAGTCAAAAGCAAGTCACAACTCAAAACACTCACACTTATTAAGCCAATAATACGGTAAAATCAAGATCAAATTAGAAAATGAAGAGAGGTATGCACTTCCTTTTATAGGGATAAGAGAAGTGCCTCCCGGTATAGGGTTACCTTCTTTCACCACAATTCCATAAATACCATGACACTACTACCGACTCAGAATTAGGATTCTTCCTATATGCCAAGTTCCCATAAACAATAAATCTCTTACCGTAATAGGCCTGGGCCTGTTATTCTTTCCCTATAGTCCGTTGGGACTCCATGAACCATTCACATTCAAGCCCACAGGCTTGATATTCACAAAGCCCACAACCGAGCTCAAACACTACACAAAACACAAGAGGTCGCGACCCTATATGAGAACTCATCCTCATACTCCAGGTCGCTACTCCACAAACCAACTCGCCCACTTCTCCAAAGAGACCACTCAGCTTGCTCACCTCCCAGAAGAACACCATTTCCAGGAAATGAGGTCGATTACCACAAATACCCACATATATCAAATTATATTACGTATGGACATTTTGGTCCGTATCAATTTTCTTTTATTTTTATTGATTTTACATATTTGTTGGGAGTTTATAAAAGTTTTGTAAAATCTCATGTTTAAAGATGGGATTTGGTATATATAAATTACCTTAGAAGTGTAGGAAAATCCAGTCAAATTAGAAATCCAAAAAGTATTTAACTTATTAAATACCTCATGAAAATTTAAGAATTCAAAATATCTCAAATGAATACCTTGAGAGTTATATGCACATTTTATAATTTATTAGAATAAGCTTTAAAATGTCTTAATTAAACACATCAAAATTTTAGAAATCCTAAAATTTCTTTAAAAGTTCTAAATGAATACACACCAATAAGTTATAAATTATATTTATAAATGTAGATTATATTTCTAAATAATTATAAATATATTTATTAATTATAAATATATATTACTAATTATAAATATGTATTATACATATATAATGATACATAATTATTATAAATATATAATATTATCTATAAATATATAAACATATAATATTATCTATAAATACATAATGATTATATTATATTTATAAATGCATATTATAACTAGATTATATTAATTAATTAATTAATTAATTACGTATATTATATTATATTATATTTATAAATGATTAATATAATTATATATTTTATATTATAAATAATTAATCATATTATAAATATACAATATTATTTTAAAATGTATTATAATTGAATAATATTTATTGAAATTTATGTTACAGTGCCCCCCAATGTACCATACCCAATTTTTTTTAACCGTTAAATCATTTTAATTTTTATTTGGTGGATAATGGCTTAAAATGCATGTGATATGGTACATTGGGGCCACTGTAGAATTTTTCTATGTGCTATATATATATATATATATAAAGTTAAAATATTAATATATTTAGATAATAATAAATAAAACATTATAATAAACTTATATTAATTAGTATTTTTATTTATATATTGTATTTATGAATAATGATATTATAAATATATAATATTATTATATATAAGTAGAAGAGAATTATAAAATTTTATATTTTTAATTTAAAAATACTTATTATAAATTTATATTTTTACTTTTTATGTATATACCTTTCAATAATTATATATATATGTATATATGTATATATATATATATATATATTATATTTATAAATGATTAAATATAATTATATATTATTATTAAATTGTATTTCAAAACTTGTGTAGTTGAACTCATTAATTATTGTAACTTGTGCAGATTGGTCGAGTTGCATGGATTTTATGGTGCTGCAGAAGGTTTCCCAATATAAAATATGACTAATACATTTTTGTATAAGTTATTTACATAATTTCTACCTATTATAAAATGTCGATTGAACTTGAGTTTAGTCATTTAAATAAAATTATAATTAAAAATAAATCATATGCATAGGTTGTGACTTAAGAAATTACTCTCTATAGTTATTTTAACAATGATACATATTGCATAGGTTTTTTGTATAACAATCGATGTCTATTATTTCACTATACACGTCATCATAATTGAAGAAATTCATGTTTTTCCATGCTTAAGCAGAAAGGATAAGAACAAGATACTAAAATATTTCAATTATGTTTCTTGAATGAATTAATTACAAATGATTGGTTCTCCTTATACATAACCTATAAATCATTCTAGACACTCTACAAATTTGAATAATCCTAAATTCACTCAATAAGGAAATGGGTTGTACTAGGCAGGTTCAAAAACGGCTCGATTCAAAACTGGTGTTTTGTCATTTTGCACAGCACATTCTACGTGGCTGCATGGAGTGTTGATTCAGTGTGCATGGGTGCATGCAGGGCTGGTCATCCAGACCAGAGCTTTCCTTCACCCTGCCTGCCAAGGTGTTCATCCAGGCCAGAGCTCTCTTTCACCTTGCTTGTCTGCCAGGGATGGTTGTCCAGACCATAGCTCTTCTTCACCTTACCTGTTTGTCAGGGCTGGTCGTCCAGACCAGAGCTATTCTTTATCTTACCTGCTTGCCAGGGCTGGTGTATGCTAATCTTGCTTGTCTGCCAGGGCTGGTCGTGCAGACCAGAGCTCTTCTTCACCTTACCTATTTGCCAGGGCTGGTCGTTCAGACCAGAGCTCTTCTTCACCTTGCCTGCTTGCCAGAGCTGGTGTAAGCTAACAATAACAAGTTTTTTGTATAACAACCATTGTCTATTATTTCACTATACACATCATCATACCAACCGATATGCAAATAACTATATACATCGCTCTCACAAGGATCGTTGATAGAATGTGTATTCTCTTCTATAATCGATGCAGATGATCATATTTTATTAGTGGTATAGTTTGTCTTCATATGCACCAACTAGAGAAAGATTGCGGATATATTTAGATGTCATTAGAGTTTCCTGTTGTGTATTATTCTATATCCTTCTCCTTGTCACCATATATTGTTAGCTCAGCAGAGTTGTATTATCATCATGAGAAAGATATTTTAGATTTATTCAATAAAGAAAGCCGCATTACATGTTAATTATTTCTCTAAAAAAAATTGTCCTTTGCTAACGAATTTTGCTGATGGGAAGAAAAACTATCAGCATATGCTAACGAGCGGCATTTGTTGACGGCATGCTGCAAAGGCCGTCAGCAAGTAGCCCGCCAACATCTTAATTCCACCTACGGATTTGCTAACAGGCCGCTGACTGGTACCAATTTGTCAGCAAAAAATAAAAAAAAAAAAGCTGACGGGTACCAGGCCCGTCAACAAAATTATATATATATATATATATATATATATATAATATATATATATATATATATATATATATATATATATATATATATATATATATATCACTACAAAGAAATTCGGCAATCCTGACGGCCAAATCCATTAGGATTCCGTTAGTATATGAAATACTGACAGCCTCCTGACGGAAAAAGGCCGCCAGTATTTTTGCGGTCAGGATTCTAGTATCCTGACGGGAAAATATAATGCCGGCGGTTTCCTTGACTGCTTCTTCCGCTAGAAAATTCCCGCCAGTATTCCTGTCGAGTTGTCCCCACCAGTAATATCTGATTCTTTCCTGGCGGCTAAGCCGTCAGCATTCCTGGCGGCTTTAGTCCTGTCAAAAATTTTCTGTAATTTTCTTTAAAAAATCTATTAATAAAATTTTTAATATATTAATTAATAATTAAATTAAAAATAATAATCAAATAAAATTTTAGATAATCCAAAATAAATAATCCACTAATAAGAAAATCAAAACAAATCATTCAATAACTAAAAATCGTTTCATCAATCGAATGTATAAAATATCCTGAACTATCCATCTAGATCTCCACCATCTGGACTACGGGGAGGCCGACGAGACATGGCCCGAGCAACAGCTTCTTCAATCTGCTGTTGGAGCCTCAACTGGGAACGCTCCTGCTCCTCACGGATCCGTTGCATCTCCAGCGCCTGCTCCTCGCGGTTCCGCTGAAGCTGCTCAAGCTGCTCCTGCTGGGACTGCACCTGAGTCTGGAGCCTATGAACATCGGCGGTGGAGGTGGAAGAAGTATTGCATCCCTTCTGAGTATTTACAAAGCATCCAAGGCCATAGCGTCGACCCTTTCTATTCCCGACAACCTGTAGGTAGACCTCGGTCGGGTCTACCCAAGGGCTGCTATCATCAGACGACGCAGCACGCCTCTCCTCCAAAGCCCTCTCATAATCCTCCTGATATCAAGATTTTCAGCTATTATTACCAAACAACTTTTATCAGAGTTTATAATAAATCGGTTATATATAACATATAAAACTTACAGCTATCCTCTGGGCTTTGGGATCCGTAAATGTGCCGTCGGGATTTCGATAATACCTCAGCAGAAGCTCGTAGTTACTGGGTTGTGAACCCGTCTGTGCAGCCTGTATTTAAAGTTACATTTACAATATTTAATATAATGAATTAATTAGAACATAAAATTATACATGTTCAATAATATAATTAATTACTTAAAATATTATCATCGACTTAAAATCTCGGCCGCCTGTCGATTAGCCGACATGGACCCGCCTCGATGCTTCGCTATACCAGTCGAAGGGCCGCCGGGCTCACTCATCCTGTTCCGCCTGGCCTTCTCAGATTTCTCCACCTCCTCAGGCCGCTGAAACTCCAACAGCCACCTGTTCCAAGTCGTCTCCCCTACAATAGTAGGTATCATCCCATTCATTCGATACGCCTTCCTCCACTCGTATATACGACTCTTATAACTCCCGCATTGATATATAGAATGTCGTCCTGATGGCATTCTCGTCGTACATACGAGTGTCCCACCACACCAATCCCTACAAAATAAATACAATTAGACAAAATAATTAAGCAATGTACTTAACATAAATAAAAAGAATACTTCAAAATTACCCTAAAACGAGGYCACCACGTCTGACGATGGCTGTCCGGGATGTGCTCGTATTTCCAACCTGCTGGGTGGATACGAGCCTCGTGTATAGTCCTGAGATAGGTCGACAAGTCCTTCGAAGGACTTTGTAACCTAAAGATTAATAAGTTTATTTCAATATATGTCAAATAATTAAATTATATATTGAACACATAACAAAATTGATTAAAATGTTACTTACCTATTTTCGAACATATATACCTCGATCCTGGAAGTCCTGACCTCTGTATCAGGCGTGCTCGTCCCCGCCTCATTAGACGGGGTAAGTGGAACAGTATCATCGAGGTCCATGTCGGTGGCATCATCCTCATGGTGTCCTTAGGACAATGAGCCGAGAGAAATCCGACGATGATGAGGACCTCTACCAGGCATCTATCATACAACATAGTTTTATTAATAATTTTTTTTACATAATTATATAATTATATATATATTATAGATTATAATATATATATATATATATATATTATATATATATATATATATATATTATATGTATGTGTGTGTATGTGTGTGTGTGTTGTATCGTTATAATTTTGTTCAGATTATCGTTAACACTCATAAAATCTTCAAACCTCATCCCTAACTTTCAGACTCATCTTCGTAGGCTTCCTTCGTCTTCTTCAGTTAAATGTAGTTCATCGCTTTCTGACTCTTCTGAATCATCATTGACCGACTCGTCGTGTTCGTGATTGAGAGGGTCGTTTAATTGGAAGTCAACATCCTCTAATTGTATTGCAGGAAATGTTTCTACAACATCTTCTTGGAAATGAATGTTGTTCAGGCACGCGAGGCTCGATATAATCCACTGTCGATCGAACTTTGATTTGACAAGTTGCCCACCAATCTAATTTGTCTCGCTTCAAACTCGGATACGAACTGTAGTGCACTTGAGTCTCTTGGGATGCGAGGACAAATGGCTCGTATCGATTGAATTTACGTTTATGATTGACGTCAACGAGCTTATATTGAGGGTGGATTACGAGAAGCATGAGTAATTCGAGTTATAATTGGTAAGGCTTCTATCCCATTCAAGAACGTGACATTTAGTAGTATGTATTATCTTAAAATATGTATTTTTCTTAGATTCAAAATTTCATCAGCATCTCCCCTCAGTTCTCGTAGTACACGTATATTTCAGTGCACCCGAGAACATTAGAGAGATGCAGAAACTGAAATTTCAAAACAAAAAAGAATATACACATAAGATAATTATACTACAAGTCACATTCTCAAACTGTCCAAAAATGGGACAATTCGAAATTTAGTATCAAACTCTATATTTGATACTAAATTTGAAACGGGTCTAAGGAAGATTGGAATAATTCGAAACTTAGTTTCAAATTTTTCTATTTGATATTAATTCTCAAACAAGTGATCTATATGAATCGCGTCACTTCGCCAAGGTTCCAAATAAGCAATTACAACCGTCACATTTTTGAAAAATATTTTGAAAACATAAATAAAACCACGTGACACCCTATCACATTTTTAGAAAAAACTTTGAAAACCCGCTATTGGAGGGACAACACCTCCCGGACGGCGCCGTAACCCATGTCAACATCCGACGGTATACAACCAACAACACCAATGACAATAATATATATAAACAAAATTAAACCTCGGCCGATCACCACGGCCTCCCATGCATGAACAATATATATACAATTTTTTTTTTAAAATCCCGGCCGATCACCACGGCCTCCCATGCATGAACAATATATATACAATTTTATTTAAATTTCGGCCGATCACCACGGCCTCCCATGCATGAACAATATATATACAATTTTTTTTAAATCCCGGCCGATCACCACGGCCTCCCATGCATGAACAATATATGTACAATGTAATGGGTGAATAAATACTAAATTTGAAAGAAAACCCTAATAATCTAATGATAAACCCTAATACAAGATAGCTTCTAACTGGGTAGACTCTGAAGTAGACACGTTGTCGATAAAGAGAAACACAACACTCGAATACAGGTCATCGCTTTCCTCGACCACCCTCACCATGTCTGCTCCAAAAATCAACCGGCTCCTTGCTAGCATGGTCACTAAAAAGACGTCTTCATCGACAGTATCTACTGCTGAATTATAGATGTTTGGAGCCGACATGGGGAGGGCATTTGAGTAGGACAATCTCTGTACGGGTGCTGTGTGCGCTCTTTATCGACAAGTATACTCCAGAATCTACACAAGCTTATTTATTACTAAATTGACCCCCTAATTAGTTGATTATTCCTTTTTTGAACTCTAATTAATTGATTATTCGTAATTTGAACCCTAATTATGTAATTATTACTAAATTGGACCCTAATTATGTAATTATTACTAAATTGGACTCTAATTAATTGATTATTACTAATTTGAACCCTACTTTATGTAATTATTACTAAATTGGACCCTAATTATGTAATTATTACTAAATTGGACTCTAATTAATTGATTATCCCTAAATTCAAACATAATTATGTAATTATTATTAAATTGCACCCTAATTATTAATTATTACTAATTTGGACTCTAATTTGAACCCTAATTACTTAATTGACCCTAAATTATTACATAATTTTAATTTATACCCTAAATGAAATTAAACCCTAATTATAAATTATACCCTAAATTATTACATAATTTTATATTATTCCCTAAATAAAACTCTAATCTCAAATTAACCTAAATTAAACCCTAATTGAAGAATATTTATATAATTCCTAATTAAACCCTAATTTTATAATTAATTCCTAATTAACCCATATTTCAACCATAATCCCTAAACAAACACTAAACCCTAACCTTTACAAATAATTATATAATAATTAATAAGTAAAAAGTATATAAAAATATAACTAATACAAATATACAAAAAAATATAAAAAAATATAAAATTA
>BMAC01000280.1:744430-783871 GCA_014905375.1 Phtheirospermum japonicum | reverse complement strand
TGTGTGCGTGCGTGTGTGTGCTGACGTGTGCCATGACCATTAGCATTTTTGAAACGTAGGGGTGTGAAAAGTATCAAAATTCTCGATGTACTGAACAAAGAGCATCAAATTATACTGAAAATAACGTGATTTTCGGTACAGTATGGTACTGACACCGAAATTCTTGATACTATATGGTATAGTACCAACCAAAATTTTTAGTATGGTATTTGATCTAATTCGGAACGGTGCGGTACCTATACTGAAATGATGGTTCCGTATTGAGTTTCGTATGGTGGTATCGATACGAAGCTTTTTGATATGGTTTGTTAAGGTGGTAGTGATAACGAAATTCTTAGTACGGTACTACTATATCGAATTATGGTATGATATGTTATCAATACTAAGATTTTTGGTAGGATATCGTATCGAATTTCGGTACGTATGGTACCAATATATAAATTCTTGGACGGTACCGTATTTGAAGTTCGGGATGGTAAGATACCGATACCGAATCGGTATATTTTGACTCGAATTAATTATGAATACTCATATGTATTTTTATATGCATATATATGTATGTATACGATAATTATTAATTATAAATTATAATATTTTTATTTATATTCTATTATATTAATATATACTAATATATAATAATTTAAATTATGATTCATATATTTTGTGATATTATAATTTATTATATATTGGGTATATTTTATTTTAAGAATTATATAATACTCTTACTTAATATTGTTTTTGGAGAAAAATCATTCAAGTTGATATTAAAATATATTCGAATACAATTTTCAATCGAATTTGAATCAATATAAAGATTCGTATATTGATTTAATAGAATACGAATACTCGTCGATTTCTCCGAATACAAATCGAATATGTTAAAAAAATTTATAATATGGGGGGCAAATTAAAATAATGTAAATATTAAAATTTTGTTTTAAAATTTTATATTTGGAAAAGATATATAATTTTTATCTTATACTCACATACACATAAAGTCCTCAATACAATTCCAAATTTTAAAAAAAAAATCCCATAAATTTCCAATTAATATTTATAATTTTCTAAATATAAATATTGTCAATACATCTTTTATATTATTAATTATTAAACACATGACTAAGTATTATGTAAATTATTATAATACAAAAAATAAAATTATCATTCAATATTATTATTTGTATAAAAAGTGTGATTAAATACTATATTAATCATGAGTACATTAATTATTATATAAGATTATAATTATCGAATGATTAATATAATTAAAATCTTATAATATCAAAATTTTAATTATATTAATCATTCGATAATTATAATCTTATATAATAATGTACCCATGATTAATATAGTATTTAATCACACTTTGTATACAAATAATAAGATCGAATGATAATTTTACTTTTCGTATCATAATATTATAATGCATATACGAAATACACCTTTATTTTATTTTGTTCAATCATAATACATAATAATATATTATTATGTTACTTAGCCTAATAATTTACATAATACTTAGTCATGTGTTTCATATTTAATAATATAAAAGATGTATTGACAATATTAAATTTATATTTACAAAATTATAAATATTAATTGGAAATTTATGATTTTTTTTAAAATTGGAATTGTATTGACAACTTTGTGTGTTTGTGAGTATAAGATAAAAATTATAAATATTTTTCAAACATAAAATTTTAAAATAAAAATTTATTTATATTATTTTAGTTTGCCACCCAAACTATAAGATTTTTTGCACTTTACCCCCCAAACTATAAGATTCTTTCATTTTGCCTCTTAGCTGCCCGCCGATGGAATCTAGAAGGAATATTCCAGCGAAAAAGTTTGGGGGGCAACGTCGAAAATTATTGTGCATCAGGGAGCAAAATGGAACAAAAAATACTTCGGGGGCAAAAAAAATTATCCCGAAATATATTTATACCAAGTGAAATCTATGTAATGTGCGAAAATGTGGATAGTATGTGTTTTATGTGCATTGTGTTGAAGAGAGAAACGATCAGTGAACTTGACAATGAATTTCAAATTCCTCCCACCAAATCCCTTGCACCTTAGAGTATAATTTCAGGAAAAAGGGAATATACTCAATAAATTACATTCTCATGTTGATGTTGATTATTGCTATCTTTATACGAGGAACAATTTTGATAAAATTGAGAGAATAATGTTGCTTAGAAAGAAACCGATAGCCATGCATGTAAATGACATTCTAAGAACCGTAATTTAATTATCAATTCAAAATTCACAAAATGTTGTATCCAAATCAATGTTACAATCCTCAAGTGCAAGAGATAAATGTTTAATTTTGATTTATTTAATATCTAGGGGGGTCCGCTCAATCTCTGCACACTCCGGACGACGCAAGTGTTTTTTGTTTAAAAAAAAAAAAAAATCAATTGACTACCCTTTTTATAAGGTTGCCTCATAAGTTACCCCTGTTACAGGCAACCAAGATCTGCCGTTAATGAAGGACTGCACATCATACTTAGAAGCCTGGGCTGCCGTTAGATTGGACTTATACCCGCGCCACTTCACCCTATTGGACGTGTTTGCTCCGGGCCCAATATTCAGATACTCAGCATAGAAGATGGAAGCTGGTGGGACATTAAGCCAAGGAGTCCAGCCCAGGGGATTCACAATCACATCAATATTACTCTGCATGATAATCGTAGTGGAATAATCTTTCCAAGGCCGGCCAAAGTATGTCACGGCCGTAACATTGCCCAATGGGCTGATCACACACCTTTGGATACAAATGCCAGTGTTCTGATTAGGGTCTTTTTTCCCCTGTGCTGTGATTGTATTAAATTGATTAAGCAGAGGTTGTCTAGGGTTGATGTTGCAGTTTTGGAACACGACGGCCGCGTTGCCGAAGATGAAGTCGACCGTGCCCGTTATGTCGCACTCTCGGTAGAACTGACGGTTGGAGTGAGCGTAGAGAGTGTCCTGAAACCCGTCGAACGAGCATCGGTAGAAAACAGATAGATCCGAGCCCGACCGAAAGGCCACCGCCTGGTGCTTTTCCGGCCCGGCTGTGTTTCTAATCGTTAAGTCTCGAGCGATGAATCCTTTTCCGGAAACAGCTGATGCATTTGAGATTAATTATATTTAGTTTATTTGCGACTACGTAAAAATGCTCTTGAAATACAATTATTCTCAATCACTACACAAATATACAATTAGGTTTCAATATTATAGATACCAATAAGCTTTACTTATTTACTAACACCATTTGAGTTTGTATTTGTGATCTAAGAAATTAATACCTCCTTTGATGATGGTATTGTCCATGTAATAGAAAACAGTGTCATATAGTATTTTTAATTTCAAAACATATATGATTTTTATGTAACTAATAATATAAATCTCGATGGTAGCCTTTATTACAAAGGCCTATTCTCTCAATCTGGTGTACTCGGTGACCTGATCAATTCAAACAGTTGAACCGATCAACCTGTCTGAGTGACCTAGTTACCCGTCGTTATTTCATTATTTTTATTTGTTATTGTCATTAATCCAATACTATTATTTCCGTGCGTAAATTGTAAATTATATAGAAACCGATGTAATTTGATCAAATTAAGGGGATTTTTTTTTTCCCAACCTTCTAAGCAAATCATTTTTCCCTATTTTTTTAAATTAACATATTGATTTCTGAAATACGAAATTCACAAATAGTTATTGTTAAATTTCAATGAAAATACTCTCAAAAACTGGTCAACTCATATTTCGGACGTTCACGCGCCTCACTTTGATCTGTCAAATCGTTGGTCAAACTTGCCGAAAACACATTTTCCCAATAAAAAGGTGTTTATTACAAGTTTATCTGGCGATTTGACAGATAGACGGACTCCAATTGAGTTGAAATTGGGTATTTTAAGCCACAAAAGATGGTGAACATGATTGTGATGGAGATAAGGCGCGTGAATGTCCCTAAATATAGGTTGATTGGTCACCGGTAGTATTTTTCGTCGAATTTTTAAACTAAGAGGTAATTTATCAATTTCATATAGTTTAGGAGATAAAAAAAAAAAATCAAATGAATGTATAGTTCAAAAAAGAAAAAAAATACCAAGTGTGGCCGTGACGAACGTGAGAGTACCATCAACGAAATTCTTATTGCCGGTGATAATGGTGTTGTTTTTGCCCTCGCCGATGATCATCACATTCCAAAAAGACTTATTCAACATCAAGTTCTCCTCATACACGCCGGCCTTCACATGTATAACAAATCTCTTCTTACTCTTCTTCTCAACCAAAGCCAACGCACCCTTTATGGTCTTCACATGCCCGCTGCCGTCCTTCGCCACCACCACGTTCACCTTATTCGACACCGCCGCCACGTCCTGTAGGAGCCTCCGATCCGCCGCCGTTATCCACGCCGGAAAATCACCGGGCTCCTCCAGGAGCCGCCTCCGCCGCCGCCGGTGGATCGGATCCCCATCGACCACCGCGAGGAGCCTCGCGACGATCGCCAGGCTGTTGCTCGCGAACTCGGTCGCGTTCCCCATCAGCCGCTCGACCTCGCCGGAGAACGCCGCCTCCGCCTCCCCCAGCGCGTCGAGACACGTGTCCTGGTTCGTGAGCGCGGCGCTCAGCCACGTCTTCAGGTCGTCGGCGTCCCGCAGGCCCGTCGCCGAGACGGCGTCGTTCAGGGACTCGACGGCGTCGTTCAGCGCCGCCCCGCAGAGTCCGAGGGCCTCCTTCACCAGCTGGCCGTCCGCGCCTGTTAGTCTCTTGGCGTAGTCTTCTGGAAAGTTCGATATCGCCTCCAGAGCTTTAATCGCCACCGTCAGCGAGAACTGGAAAATGATCTCCGGGTCGATGGAGTTGGCGGAGATCAAACTGGAGAAGCACGATTTCGGGTAACGGGTCAGGCTGCAGATGGATCTGACCGCCTCCGCCGGCGTAGTGGGCGTCGCCGGAGCATCGCCGGATCCGGGCCTGTGGAGTAGAGTTCTGACGCCGACAACGGCGACTATGAGAGCTGTTAAGAGAAGCAATGAAACGGAGAGGGTAATTAAACGCTTGCGCGATTTTCGCTCGTCGGCTTGGATATGGCTCTTAATAAAGGACGTAATTGTGCCCATATTAATTTACGCCGATATTTTTGTATTTTGAAAATGTATGTTTGTGGGGTCTAATCAATGGAGTGAAGTGATTTTTATGTGTGTTGATTTATTTTGAGTCTTTGTTTGATTTAATATTAGGGGGGGGAAATAAAAGCACCATCTTCAACGTCTTTGTTCGATCTTCCTCGACTTGACTTGGACGCTTCTATGGTTTGACTTTGCATGTATCTAATCATTTGTTTTACCATCACTTTCTTCATATGCAAACGCGTTTTCTTTATACATGCTTTTCACAAAAACTCGTGCTCAAAGATGTCATATATAACAGTGACTGTGATACAATTTTTTGTCTATATTTTATTTATTCAAAATAATAGATTTGTTATTACATTTATTTCTTTATTTACCTTATTTAATTTTATTATTACTCCATTTGCCTATATTATTCATTAAAAAAATTGTCTAAATATATGAACAATCATTAACTGAACATAAGCATATATAACTTCTTGGAACGAGTGAAATACAAATTAGACATAAACAAATATTAATTTTTTGTCAGAACATATCATATATTATTTTTGTCTCATCACGTTCATCTCAGAAATGCAAAGAGACCTAATTTTAGTTAATATTTTGTCTTTTCCGGTGATGAGATTGAATTCTCGAACTAGATGAGTTATGGATAGAGAAAATAAATGTATTGCCTACATTGTTATTGATTGAACGGGTATTTATGTATTTCAAGAAATATATTTTAAGACGAATTTCATTATATTATCATATTTATTATTCATTGCGTGCGAATCACGTATTAAGAGTAAATGAAGAAAAGGTTGACCAATTCTACCAAAGATATTTAAGCTGTACGCTTGCACCCATATATCCCCACACAATGATTCCCAGCAGCACCGGCGCAGCTGTAGTATATATACTACTACATTGTATATAATTTTAGGGCGCGGATATACGCACCCCAATAATTTATGAGTTGAGCCCAAGTGATAAGAACACCCCAACAACTTTTAAAATGTATTTTTTTTTTAACTAAATTAACCCCACAAACACCCTATTTTACCCCTATTTAATATAATATATAATATAATAATAAACTAAAATAAAAAGAATAATAATAAATTTGAAAAAGAATAGAAAAGGAAAGTGAGAGAGGAAGAAACTACGAAAAAGAAAGAAAACGCAAGCAGAGGAGAAAAAAATGAGAAAAAAGGGAAGAAGAAATTGCTTTGAAAAATCCATATAATTTACCGAGAGGAAGAATGGAACGGGATGAGCCATCAAACGTACGGGATAAGTTTCTCATTGGGTTTGATTCACTTATTAGGTTAGGGTTTGAAGTTTTTGAAAGTTTCTCATTGGGTTTGATTCACTTATTAGGTTAGGGTTTGAAGTTTTTGAAAAAAATTACGTGTTCTACTCTGGTTCGTAGAACCAGAGCCATCTGTTCGGTTGAAAATTTCGAACATATAGGCCATGTTCATAAATATAATTCGAACAATATGCAAGTGTTCAAATAATATATTCGAACATATGTATAATGTTCGGTCAGAACTTTCGAACATACATCAGTTGTTCATTAAAACCAGATCGAACATATTCGCGATTTTCAACCCAATAAATAGTAATACACCCAAAAAAAACAGAAAAAAAATGACTAAAACAGATAGATGTCAAGAATAATAACATTATTCATCTTGTTCTTATCATTATCCTTCATTTTTACAAGTTTTAATGTGAATTTTTTTAGGTATTGAAACAGGTTTTGGGGATGAAGAAGAAGTTACGAGGATTTAATATATTTCTGTATGGGGTTAACTAATAGTATTTTGGGGTGCGTATATCCTCACATGGTATATATATGTATATATATATATTAATGTWTATATAATTATATTAATTTTATTTTTTTAATTTTAATTATATATTGTGAGTAGGGTTATTTTAGTCTTTTCATTAAGGCCTATTTTTGTCTAAAATAATTTGGGGTAAACTCATAAGTTGTTGGGGTGCGTATATCCGCACCCATAATTTTATTAAATATATATTTAACTGGGACGAATTTCTTAACCCAAATTCAACATTAAATTACACAAATCCACGCGTATTAAGACCCGAGGTGTGAATGCGTGTGTGGAGTTCTAGTGATGATGGCTCAGGACTGCGAACCAAACTAATAAATCTTATGCAGCTTCATGACACCTTACAGTACACCACTCCACATGAGATGAGTCACCAGGAAGAGCCGCTGCATGGAATGCAGTCACTACATACTCATTCTTATTTCTATTAGGGTTTAAGAATTAGTGATCTTTTCTGGATTGTTCTTGTATTCATATAAATGGCACAGCCGCTGTAATGCAACCATTATCAGAAAGAAAAAAAAAAATGTCATCTTTAGCTTAATCCTTTCTTCTGTTGCTTTCATGTTTCTGTAAAAAGTTCTTTATGGTGTCAGAGCTCCAAATTAACGCCTGGGGCCTCTGAAAGTGAAATCCACCTTTTCCAATTTTTAATTTGACTTCACCTTCATATATTTACAAAATGGCAGAAAATGCCAGCTCTGGTAGCACTTCTGAATAACAAGCTTGGACTTGAAAGAAAATAACGGACACATTATAGCCAAAAGTGAGCTCATTCTCATATTAACTTTTCTGTATAAATATATAATCATTTCTTATTGATTACAATTAAGAAGGAGATAGCTATTTACATATAACTTATATTGCCCTAGAATGTGTGGCCAGGATTGTTACAGTATAATCTGACAACGACTACCTAAAATATGTGGTTAGTAATGATACAGTACAATCTATATCTGGCTGAATGTATTGGATTAATGTTAACATCATTTGATGCAGTGTAGGTTCTAGGTAATGGCATCGAGCTCATTCGCGACCTCTTATGAGACCTAATGCTAACTTCTTGAGCGACCTCATGACGACCTCTCATACGACTTGTATGGTATATGCTCATGCGACATGAGTTTTTCAGGTCGCTAATCTGTTTATAGTCATGCGACTTGATATTTGAAATTATCAGGTCGCTCTCTAATATCCTCCCTCAAATCAAGGGCGGTGAGAGGAATGTTTGTTCCGGAGCCGAATGAATAATTGATGTGAGAGTGGTTTGTTGAAGACATCTGCAATCTGATAGATTGATGGAAAAAAAATGAACTTGTAATAGTTTCTTTTGCAATGTGGTCTTTTACAAAATGGAGATCTAACTCAAAGAGTTTGGTACGAGCATGAAGAACAGGGTTGGAAGCAACAACAATGGCACTTTAATTGTAAATTTAAATTGTAGGAATAGCGGGAAGTCTGACATGAAGCTCGTGAAGTAAGGATTGAACCCATATTATTTATGAAGTAGCATGAGTTAGGCTACGTTATTCAGCCTCAGTGAGTCTGCTTTTTATAGTGTCAGGAGACAATATTTCTTCTCAAAAAGATACAAAAATCTGTAACCGATTTTCTGTCATGCAAATCTCCATCCTAGTCAAAATCTGAAAAATACTGTGAGGGTGAAGTGTGAAGTTTTCCTGTAGTTGATTCCAAAATGAACTGTACCTGCAAGGTACCAATGTGTACTGAGAGGACAGTGCATATATTGGCATACCTTGTTGACACTATAGAAGATGTTAGGTGATTGTAATATATAAAAGGTCTCCAACAATACTCCTGTAAAATGAAGGATCAATAGTTGGTTCTCCTTGAGTTTTGGACAGAACATGAGAGACGATCATAGGTGTAGGGGTGGCTTTATCTCCAACTATACAAGCTCTCTTCAAGAGATTTGTTACTTTTTCTGATTTAAATGCAAACCCAGAGCTGTGTGGGAGACCTCAGTACCAAGAAAATGATGCAGTTCACCTAAATTCTTTAATGAAAAAGTTGAAGCAAGATGGGTAATAAGTTTGGCAATCCCGGTTTTGTTGCTTCCTGTGACTAAAATGTTATCAACGTACACCAACACCCAAATGCGACCAGAGGAAGTGTTATTGTAGAAAAGGGAGATATAATCATTTGAAGCAGAGAAACCAAATTGAGTAAGAGCAACTCTCAATTTTCCAAACAAGACACTGGGAGCCTATTTAAGCCCATAAAGGTCTTTAGACAGTCTGCACACTTGAATTTTATCACTATTCTTCAAAATCAGATGGCTGAGCCATGAAGATCTCCTTGTCTAACTCTCCATTTAAGAAAGAATTGTTAACATCCAATTGCTTTAGGGCCTATTTGGACTAGCATTCATTGGGATTCTAAATTCTGGTATTCAGAATCTTAGAGTATTCATAATTCTGTTAATAGTAAGAATTCTTTTTTGTTATAGGATTTAAAATCCTTTACTTTTTACTGTAGATGTCAAGTCATGTCTGAAAAGTGGATGCTAATGTATTATTATATTGTATTTGATGGCAAATCATGTCTGAAAAGTAGGTGGTAGTGTATTATCATATTGTATTTAATAATATTTAATTATTTAGTTGTAAGATATTGTTATTTGAGTATTTTATTTTTGAGACATAGAAAAATGAGTATTCGGTATTTTGAATACCGAATCCGGTATTTCGAATCCTAGACCAAACAGAGTCTTATGCACCAGTTACAGTTGACACCGATAGAGAGAACAATTCTAATAATGGTTAACAACAGGGCTAAATGCTTCAGAAAAGTCAAAACCTGGCACTTTATTGTATCCTTTGGCCACTGATCTGGCCTTGTACCGATCTACTGTTCAATCAGCATGATTTTTTAGCTTGAATACCCACTTGCAACCAATCAAAGACTTTCCTGGAGGTAGCTCAGAGAGAGACCAGGTCTAATTCTTAATGAGAGTTGCATACTCTTCATACATAGCTGCTTTCCATCTGGGATGAGTTAAGGCTTCAATATAGGAGGAAGGCTCTCTGAAATCAAGGAGCCGTGTGTTGAGCACCTTGGGCTTGTAAATTCCTGCTTTGACCCTTATTATCATGTGGTGTTTACCTGCAAAAAGAAAATGAGAAGTATGTGTATGACTCATAAGTGGTAATTCAACAGTGAGAGGAATAGTAGAGGGACTGGATTGATTGGAGGATAGTGGGACTGGTTGATATATGGAGCTGGATTGTGGTGAGGTAGCAGGTAATTGTTGTGAGGTCGTAGGTGAATGTGGTGAGGCCCCTGGTGATTGTGGTGAGGTCGTTGGTGTTGTGGTAGCTTGGGGAACTGTTATAAGAGGAGGTGGATCAAGTATAGATGTTTAATTATTTGAACAAGAATGAGGTCCATAATTTTTGGAAAAAGGAAATTTGAGTTCATCAAATATCACATTTATGGTGATTATGACCTTTTCATTTGGAAGTAAGACTTTGAATCACATATAGTGTTCGATGTAACTGTGGAAGGTACAAGATTGAGACCTGAAATGAAGTTTGTGGCTATTGAGTGGTTGAATCGAATTTTTTGCACTTACTTTTATTTAGAAAAGTTCGTCTGCAAGAGAATGAAGCGATTGTAAGTGATAAGTTTGACTCGAGTCGAATCTCTCGAGAAATGACAATCAGAATCAAGATGTTCGTTTAAACACAAATTAGCTAAACACACGATCAAGAAAGTTGGTGGTTTGTTTTGACTTTAAGAACTAAAAATAATTGATCAACTCGACGTTCAACTTAAACAAAGCAAGTAATCAATTAAGCTAACGGATCAAACGAGTTTTTCGAACATGAGAATTAAACAAGATAAAAATAAATGATAAATAACAAGTAACGACTAAAGGTGTTCGATCAAATTAATAGGACCAACATAGACATGAAATTCACTAACGTTTAAACACGGCGAATTGAAAACCAAGATTGGATAAACGATAAAATCACCAAAGAAATTCACCAATCTATGCAAACAAAATCAGCACCAAAGCTTACGAATAAACGAGATCCATCATAAATGCAAATGATATAATTAAAACCAATAATCAAAATTCACAAGATAAATTCTCTAATTAAATGGTTAAATTACCCAAATGTATCAGGAATACGAATTGCAGAAAAAGAAATCAAAGAATTCCAAATGAGCTGAATTCTCAGTATCCAAACACCGGATCGTACGATACCAAGAATCAAAAGTGAAAAGTTCAAAGAAGGATCATTCAAGAGTGAAAGAAGGATTTAAAAATTCAAAAACATGGAAAATTAGGTTTAGAAAAGGGAAGTGTTCAGTTCTGGTCGGGTCTGCTCTTAGCTGAAGAGTGACAATGCTTAAATATTATCGGTCGAGGAGGGCATCATGGTAATTCTGCACAAAAATATAGAAAAGGTAAGTTTTTAGTTCTGGTCGGGTCTGCTCTCAGCTGATGAGTGACAACGCTTAAATAGTGTCGGTCGAGGAGGGCGTCGTGGTAATTCTGCATGAAAATGATGATCATCGATCGACCATCGATTTACATTGATCAATGGTGTCTCTGCGTCGTTCTCCGTTGACACCGCCAGTCGATCGATGGTGGAGCATGTCTCTCGGCATGTGGATCGATGGTGGAGCGTGGATCTCGGCGTGTCGATCGACTAAGTCTGTCGACTCAACTGGTGGGCATGCGTCGATTGATGGTTGCTGGAGTGTCTCGGCATGTCGATCGACTGAGTTATTCAACTCGGGCGAGAGGTTTGCGTTGGCACTGCATTGACAACGCGTCGATTGCAGGTCGACCGATAGCAGCTTTGTAAGTCTGTGTCTGGTTTTCGTCGTCTCGAACTGGTCATAACTCACGGGAATGTGCGTGGCTCTGCTCGGAAAACTGAAACAGACACAAGATAAAATTAGAATGAAAACTGATAAAAGACGAGAGAAAAAGGTGTTAAACGGGATAGAAATGACACGACCTACAAAAATACTAAAAGGAAGAAAAATGAGAGAAAATATGACCTAAAACCCGCTATAACACACAAAATAAAATGCAAAAACAAACGAAGATCTCACACAAATATGTACAAACCAACTCCCCCACACTTAGCTTTTTGCTTGTCCTCAAGCAAAACTGAATCTAGACGTAGACAAGAAGAATCTATCCGCCCGATGAACTATAACTAATGCATTCAAATGATTCGAGAAGTTAATACATTAAATCAATTAGATATTCAACTAAAAGGACGACACGATACATTGAGATAAGGAGTTTAGAATTCCTTCCGAACACCTAAAAGTAATGTGTTGCCCTTCATGTAAGTCCCTCATCCGTGTCTTGGCCAAAGTCTATTCACACTTAAATCGCTGAGTCGGCACCCGACTAACCCAATCATCTATGTGCCTCTTTAACAGTGCAATCTAAAAAGTAAAAAAAAAAAATGCGTACAATGGTTGCACGACTTATTATATATACTTCACTTGTACAAGGATTTCTCTTCTTGTACTATTTTTCTTTTTTTTTCTTTTTTTTTCTCTTTTTTTTTAGTACCCATAAAGGTGAAGTACTTAATGAACACGATATTTACAACTCAAAAATGAGAGTTCATTGACTCCAATCTCATGTTTCTAAATGCAACTTATTTTTTTTTTTTCGATAAGCACATGGAGTTTTTAACGTCTCCAAAAATAAAAAGAAAAATTTACAAAAAATTCCTATAGAGGGCATTTGAAAATGGGGCTAGTAGAGAGTATTCGACTCTTGGAACAAAACATGAATAGAACAATGATCAAAACACTTCATAGGTTTCTTAAACTTCATTCCCCACAATTACACTAATGTCGAACGAAAGTCTAAACAACCTAACCAAAGCATCTAACCACGTCACTTCGTCAAGGTTCCAACCAATATAAATACACATGACTCAAATCAAATACACAAGCAAGCATACAAAAAGAGTTTACTAATCAAGGACACCACCCCCCCCCCCCCCCCACACACACACACACACACATAAACCATACAATGCCCACATTGCAATATAAGATAAATCAGAGTACGATAAAAGGGAAAAGAGAGAAAAATGTCCCTATGACTGTGCTTGTAGTGATGAGTCGAGTGTCAAAGGACATCTAATGGACGGCGAAGTCGAGAGGAGCCTATAAGAAAAGAAAAGAAAAACACACAAGAAAAACATAAAAAGTTTTTTTTTAATTCGGCGGAGGGATTATCGTCGAGATCCATCTCCAGATGGGAGTCGGTTGCATGAGAAGGGGATTCTTGGCTGATATGCCTTTCAAGTTACGAAAGATGATCATTTAGTTTCTGAAAGCTTCGACGATTGCTTTTGTGATTTTTGTCGATCTTTTCATTTGAGAATCTCGATTCTCCTCAAAGAGTCGATCCTAATTGGGGTTCCGGCCCGAATAGGTTTGTGGTGAAGCCTCCTCGTTCTCCTCGGTGTGTCAAGACAAGATCCACCTTGATCAGAGTTTTGAGCTTGGGAGGACACATCGCGAGTGGCCATCGGAAGAGTTAAGATTCCAAGAGCCGGAAAGCTATTGTCGGCCAGGTCATACCCAAAGTGAGGGGCGAGGCCAATTACGAATGGGAAAAATGGAAGGCACAGTTTTTTACTGCCCGGCTTCTTCTCCACGATGTTGTGGACTCCGTTCAAGATGAGGGGGTAGAGTCGAGGTCGGCGACCATTAAGTAAGCACCAAAGTACAAAGAGTTCCAACTTGGTCGTGTTAGTAGCCTCTTGCTTGCACAGTACCAAATGGGCTAAGATTTTGTAAGTGACGTAGACGGCATTGGCTCGAACCCTCGTACATTAATAAGGGGTGCAATTCCCTGGATTACCCCTCGTCACTTCAACCCAAAAGGAGGCAACGTCAAGTTCATCCTCTTGAGGAATAGGGTAGACGCCATTACTTGGCAAACCAAAACTTCTTCAAAGAGGCGTTCATTTACCCGAAATTGCTACCAAGTCGGCAACCGAACGTCTTATCAAGGAAGACGTTCAAGGTGGCAAATAACTCGAGCACAAGCTCACGATAACTGAAGAGGTTCATCCAGGCGAACGTAGTGCACCCAAGTCCTTCGATGTACCAAAGGACGTCTCCAGGATGCTCCGACCCTTCTTGGATCCGCTCCTCGATCTCGTCAACATCAATCACCCGATGTGATGCAAATTCCTAGCCTTTAATCAAAGCAAAAACCATCCCCTCTTCTTTCGAGTAAATTGGGAATGGGGTGTCGTATTTGCCCAAAATATCCTTTCGTTTACCCGCCCGAGACATGATAGAGTAGTATAGAAGCGAATGGGGGTTGAAAAGAAAGGAATTTAAAAGTGTAGGTTCTTTGGGGAATTTCGTCGAACACTTGGTGTGCATGTTTCAAAAGTAAAGAATTTGGATAAAGCTTGAACAATAGGCACACCAACCCAACCAACAATGAACAATGATGAACAACGAGTGGATTTAAATGAATTACCTCAAAAATTGATTGTGAAATCATAAATGTAGCCCCCCCTTTCTTCTTTTTATTTTGGTGGAGAAATAAAGAAGGAATAGGGGATGATAGAAATTCCCCGGAATTGGTGGAATTGGTCGGAGAGTCACCGAAAGACGAAGGGAATCGCCGAAAAATGAGGAAGGAACAAGAATTTGGTTGTTGGTTTTGGAAGAGGGATGGTTCTTTTCTTATTCTTATTTGTTTCAAAAGTGGCTTGAAATGAGAATAAAATGAAAAGGAAAGGGGGCTTAAATAACCCAGTAGCGGGTTGGGCTGGTTTTGGACAAATTGGGTCAGAAATTTGGTTTTAGGGTCAGCGATTGGGCTAAATCCGGGTTGGTGCCGATGGCTCCATCGATCCACGAGGGATCAACGGACGGGACAGAGAGTCCGTCGACCTAATGCGTCTATCAATGAGGGATCGCCACCGGCAGCTGGGTTGCATCAACACAGCATCGATGCCCTCCGTAGATCAACGGATGTGCTCTTGCTTGTCGACAGGTTGGACAGATAGTTCGTCGGCCCAATGCGTCGATCGACGGCTTGTGGACGGGTTAGACAGAGAGTTCGTCGGCCCAATACGTCGATCGATGGATTGTCGATGGGTTGGATAGAGAGTCCATCGACGTGTCGTCGATTTTATGGTCGATCGGTGCCTGCTATACGGTTGTGTCAACGTGGCATCGATGCTTTTCATCGATCAACGAGTCTTCCCATGCACCTCATTTTTGCTCACTTAATCATCGTTCTTCAAGCAGAACTACAGACTTGTGTGGAATTATTTCAAGAGGTGAACAGTCATCTTTCTTTCTCGAACGTGACTCTCCCAACTATACAAACAGAAAGGAAAGCCATCGGACAAAGAAGAACAAAGCAAAACACAACAAATACAAAAACAAAGAGAGGTTAGAGAATGAATATACAGAAATTTCAAAAACGATATGAAATGTTTGGGTTGCCTCCCAAGAAGCGCTTGTTTAACGTCACTAGCTTGATAAACTCGCATCGGTTAAGCTATAGGTGGGTCTTCAAAAGTTTTGGTCTCTTTAGTGTGAGTCGATTTCGATCCTTGAAAATATGGTTTGACGCGATGACCATTTACTTGAAACATGGGTCTATTCGTTGACCAGCTTCACCACTCCATATGACATAACATCTTCGACTAATAATGGGCCACTCCATCGTAACTTGAGTTTCTCGGGGAATATCCGGAGATGAGAACTATACAGTAAGACTTGCATGTTGGCCTTGAGGTATTTAGTGACGAGCTTTTTATCATGCTGGAGATTCACATTTCTCTTGTATATCTCAGCATTCTCATATGCTTCATTTCGTATCTCATCAAGCTCTTCAATTTGCAGTCCTCGCACATTGGCGACTTGTGTCAAATCAAAATTCACAGCTCGTATAGCCCAATAGACTCAGTGCTCCATTTCGACCTGAAGGTGACACGTCTTACCATATACCATCCGATAGGGTCTAGTTCCTAAGACCATCTTGTACGCCGTCCTATATGCCCAAAGAGCGTCTATGAGCTTAGCCAACCAATCTTTACAACTCAGTTGAACGGTTTTCTCAAGAATGGTCTTGATTTTGCTCGTCTCAACTTGGCCCAATGTTTGAGGATGATAAGTCGTGGCCACCTTATGCTTGATCTCATATCGTGCCATTACTTTTTCGAACAATTTATTGCAGAAATGGGTGCCTCCATCACTGATGATGGCTCTCGGGAACCCGAACCGATTGAAAATGTTTTCTTGCATGAGTACAACCTTGGTGTCGCAAGTCTTGGTGGGGATAGCTTCAACCCACTTGGACACGTAATCAGCGGCGACTAGGATGTACTCGTACCCACAAGACTTCGGGAATGGCCCCATGAAGTCTATGCCCCACACGTCGAATATTTCGACTACAAGGTTGCTCGTCAGTGGCATCCCATTCCTTTTCCCTATTTCCCGTTCATTTGCATCAGTCACAAGACTTTCAAAACTCGTGAGCTTCCTTGAACAGCGTCGGCCAATAAAATTTGGATTGAAGGACTTTGAAAGCGGTCTTTTGTCTTCCAAAATGGCCACCACATTATTGATCATGGAAAAAAGATAAGATACTCTTTTTCTCGTCCTCGGGGATGCATCTTCTAATAATGTCGTCTTTCTCGTACCAGAAAAGGAACAGGTCTTCCTAAAAGTGATTCCTGCAAATTGAAAGAAATCTCTTTCGTTCTTGGATGGATAATTCGGCTGTCAAATGGCCACATGTGAGATAGTTAATGATATCAGCAAACCAAGGGTGGTGTGAGAAGAGATAACATATGTAAATTCATACGGAAATGAATCATCGATATGTTCATGCTCATGCACATTTTCCTCTACACTCAAACGAGATAAATGGTCAGCAACTACATTTTTGCAACCCTTCATATCTCGAATTTTGACGTCAAATTCTTGTAGCAAAAGTATCCATCGAATCAAATTCGGCTTACTCTGAGTTTTTTTTAAAAGATGACAGAGATCCGCATGATCGCTATAGACAGTGACTTAGAACCGACTATGTAAAACCGAAATTTTCAAGTGAAAACACAACGACTAAAAGTTCTTTCTCGGTGGTGGTATAGTTTCTTTGAGACTAATTTAACATAAGACTCGAGTAATAAATGACACGAAGAAGACTATTCACTCGTTGACCCAAATGGCCCCCACCGCATCGTTTCATGCATCACACATTATTTCAAAAGGGAGGTACCAATTTGGAGAAATGACCACCGGAGCCATAGTTAATTATTCTTTAAGAGTTTTGAACGCATTTAAACACGACTCATCAAACACAAAGGGCACATTAAGGCCAAGCAATTGACACAATGGGCGACTAGTTTTCAAAAAATCTTTTATGAATTGTCTATAAAATCCCGCATGCCCTATAAAACTTCTAATGCCCTTCACATTTTTGGGAGTAGGTAGACTCTCAATGACATCTACTTTCGCCTTATCTACATCTAGACCCGTACTTATCACAGTATGACCAAGAACGATACTTCTCCTAACCATAAAATGACTTTTTTTCCCAACTCAGCGTCAAAGACTGTGAATACAACACTCAAGAACTTTAGAAAAATTATTTAAATAAGAAGCAAATGATGATTCAAATACCAAAAAGTCGTCCATGAAGACCTTGAGGAAGTTGTCGATCATGTCCGTGAAAATGGACAACATGCAGCGTTGGAAAGTTATCGGTGTGTTGCATAAACCAAAAGGCATCCTCCGAAAGGCGAACGTCCCGAATGGGCATGTGAAGGTCATCTTTTTCTGGTCTTCCGTAGCTATACCCACTTGATAATATCCAAAAAGGCCATCAAGGAAGCAATAATATTGATGTTCGGCTAACTTATCGAGCAGTTGATCAATGAATGAAAGTGGAAAGTGGTCTTTCCTCATAGAGGCATTAAGCTTCCTATAATCGATGCACATGCACCACCCGGTGGTCAAGCTCGTCGGTACAATCTCCCCTTGTCATTCTCAATGATTGCGATTCCACCCTTCTTCAGAACCACGTGAACAGGGCTCACCCATTCACTGTCAGGCACTGGAAAAATAATCCCTTCGTCAATTAACTTGAAAATTTCTTTCTTCACTACCTTCATCAAATTTGGGTTCAAACGGCGTTGACCATCTTGAACCGGTGTCGTTCCCTCCTTCAACATGATATGGTGCATGCATGTAGCTGGGCTTATCCACTTTAATCCCACAAACTTCACCTGATAGCTCCTTGAAACCTCCCAAGCACTTCAATCAAGGCTTCCTCCTCTTCACTTAATAATTCGGCAAAAATGATAACGGGCTTCTTTTTGCCTTCTTCAAGGAAAACATATTTTAGATAACTCGGGAGGTGCTTAAGTTCGGCTTTCGATTCAATGTCTAGTTTCTCACGTCCTAGCTCACAAAGGTCAATAACCCCCTCCGAATTGGGCTCAAGACAATCATCTTAGTCCTCGATGAGCCATGAGGTGCCGTCTTAAGTGAGAAACTCACGAATGACGGATTCTTCTTTGAGCTTATCTTGCACAAGCGGAGCAATAGGATTGATAAAGGAGCATTCAGCGTTCATGGATGAGGATGGTGCTGCTTAGAAGTTATGAATGGAGAAGGTGACCATCTCATCTAAAATGATAAAGTCATGTTGTCATTCTTCACGTCAATTAATGTGTTGGTCGTGGCCATGAAGGGTCGGCCCAAAAGAATAGTATGCTCTCGGCTATCGTCTTGCACCTCTACAACATCCAAAATGATGAAGTCAACGGGGACGATGAGGCTTCTGACTTGCACGAGGACATCTTTGACAATCCCCTTAAGATATCAAACGGACCGATCCACCAATCGGAGTCGCATCTTCGTCGATTTGGTCTCACCTAGATCAAACTACTCAAAATAGAAAAAGACATTAAACTTATTCCCGCCCCAAGGTCGATCATACCCCGAGTTAATTTCCTATTTCCCAAATTAATTTCTATACAAAAACTTCCGGGGTTGCTTTCCTTTAGGGGAAGGGGATTGCAAAAGATAACAATCGCCGCATTTGAAAAGCAGATTTTCTCATTCTCAGAAAAACGTCTCTTTTTTTATGTAAATCTTTGAAAAAATTAATATATGTGGGAACATTTATTATCACATCAAGCAGTGGAAGATTCATATTTAATTTGGAAATTATTTTATACAAGTCAAGAAATTGCTTATCTTGTTTTTTCGGTTGGAGGCGGCTCGAATATGGAATGGAAGGCCGATACGGGTTGGATGCTTTATGAAGAATCTTTGTAGGTTCGACTTCCTTCTCAACATTTGTCCAAGGCGGGGTGATGTTCATCTCCACACTATCATTTCAAGCGGTTAGCTGCGTAAAATCTTCTTCGGTTGAAGAAACATTGTTGTTCACGACTCGACCGCTTCTAAGCACGGTGATGACTTGTGCTTGTGACAGTTGGCTCGGTAATTTTCCCATATCGCTCTTCCCTATTTGCGTGACAAGTTGGCCAATGGTCGTCTCAAGCCTATCCATCCTTTTCTCGGAGCGTTGCATGAGTTGTGTGAGTATACATAATATTTCTTCAAGCGTTGGTGGAATGGCGGCCTGAGTCAATGGGGCCAGCTGGAAATAAGTTTGGTCTTGCAGTGCCGACTGGAATGGTGGCCAATTCTCGAACGAACCTTGCCCCTTCATTGTTTATATGGTTTTTTGGGGGCAAAATTACTCTGCTTCCTATAATTGGATGCGCAGTTCCCCCTGTTTGAATTTTTCAACCATGAAAAGTTTGGGTGATTCCTCCAACCCGAATTGTAGGTTTGCAAGTATGGGTTATTATTGCGTGGGTAGCGATTTTGGTACCCTTGCCCGACTTGATTCTTTTGGCATCCCAGAATGAATTGGGCTTGGTCTTTAATTTCCTCAGTCGGCTCAAAGGTTGCTTGGCAAAGATTGGCTCCATGCACTTACACCCCACAAATCCCACAAGTCTCAGTTGGCATCATTGATTGGGGCAAGCTTTGGGAGAGAAGTGTGTTTTTAGTTTGCAAGGAGGCCACTTCCCTCATCAACTCGGCAATCCTCTTTGTGTTGTCGTGAGACACACGAGATATCTCCACTTCATGAATAGCTACCTTCTTCGAATGAGCACTCTTTTTGTTGAGAATTGTAGCTTATCGACTCAAAGATGTCGTACACTTCTTGGGCTATTCGTGACCCAATATCTCCCCCGACGGCATTGTCGACCATGTATTAGAATGTTAGAATAAGCCCGTCGTATAAAAATTGGTTGACGTGATGATGTTGGTATTGTGTGAAAAATCCTTTAAAGCGTTCCCAAGCCTCGTGGAACGATTCTCCATCCGTTTTGACTGAAAGAGGCTATCTTCACCCGAATTTGAGCTATCGTTTGATTCGAGTAGTATTTACCCATAAACTGATCGTACATCATATCTTAATCCGTAAGAGAATCAGTATCTATTGACATAAACCAAGTCTTCCCGCAATCCTTCAAGGTGTATGGAAAACACCGCATTTTTAGTTGGTCTTCGTTCAATCCTTGAAGCGAAAAGGTTTGGATGACGGCATAGAATTCCCGAATATAGTTAAGCGGATCTTCATTCGAGAGTCCATAGAAGGAAAGCAATTGATTGAAATGGATTGCCTTAGGTTCATAGTCTCAGGCCACGGGGCCGAAGCGGATGCATGACATGGACGGGCCGAGCGAATTCTCGCATACGAGTCGGTAGAGGCTCTTGTTGTTGGTAATGCCCATTGGGCTGCATATATGGGCCTCGGCTTGTTGGTAGTACGGTTGTTGAGGTTGTTGAGGTTGTTCATTGTAAGTTGTTGCAGTTCATGCTGAAGATGTGGAACGTGTTGGTACGGTGGTTGATTCGCTCATGGACCTTGGTTGTATGGGACTTGATTGTATGGTGGAGCATCGTGGTTGCCTTGATTAGGACTGGCGTAATTCATCGTGCATCCAGAGAATTTTGGTTTAGATTCAGATTATTGTACGAATTTGGTACACCATTTTGCCCGTTTTGGTCTTCCGCTGAGCTTGGATTAGCATCGAGAGGATCCATTGCTAACTCGTCTATCGAGTCTTCTCGAGGGTTATCTTCCTCAACTACACTGAGTGCGGCTCTTGTTCGACTGACCCTATGGATGTTGTCAATGAACGGGACAAAATCTCCACCAAATAATCTTCATCCTTGCATATACTCAACAAACAATTAAACGTATCGAGGCAAAATAGATAAAAATTAAAATAAACTAACTAATTACATATGAATGAACATTTAAAAACCTTGGCAACGGCCCCAAATCTTGAATCAAACTTTTTGCACTTACTTTTTTTTTAGAAAAGTTCATCCGCAAGAGAACGGATCGATTATAAGTGATAAGTTTAACTCGAGTCGAATCTCTCGAGGAATGATAATCGGAATCAAAACTTGCGTTTAAACACAAATTAGCTAAACACGCGATCAAGAAAGTTGGTGGTTTGTTTTGACTTTAAGAACTAAAAACAATTGATCAACTCAACGTTCAACTTAAAAAAGCAAGTAATCAATTAAGCTAAAGGATCAAACGAGTTTTCCGTACATGAGAATTAAACACGATAAAAAGAAATGATAAATAACAAGTAACGATTGAAGGTGTTCGATCAAATTACTAGGACCAACATAAACATGAAATTCACTAACGTTTAAACAAAGAAGAGTTGAAAACCAAGATTGGATAAACGAAAAAATCACCAAAGAAATTCACCAACCTATGCAAACAAAATCAGCACCAAAACATATGAATAAACAAGATCCAACATAAACAAACACAATATAATTAAAACCAATAATCTAAGTTCACAAGATAATTTCTCGAATTAAATGGTTAAAGTTACCCAAACGTATCACGAATATGAATTGCAGAAAAAGAAATCAAAGAATTCCAAACGAGTTGAATTCTCAGTATCCAAACACTGGACCGTACGATATCAAGAACCAAAAATGAAAAGTTCAAAGAAGGATCATTCAAGGGTGAAAGAAGGATTTAAAAATTTAATAACATGGAAAACTAGGTTGAGAAAAGGTAAGTGTTCAGTTCTGGTCGGGTCTACTCTCAGCTAAAGAGTGACAATGCTTAAATAATGTTGGTCAAGAAGGAAATCGTGGTAATTCCGCATAAAAATGATGAATGTCGATTGACAGTGTCTCTAGCGTCGTTCTCCATCGACGTTGGCAGTTGGTCAATGGTGGCGCGTGGCTTTCAGCGTGTTGATCGACTAAGGTTGTCGACTCGTCTAGTGAGCGCGCATTGATCTCTCATCGATGGGTGCATCGATCGATGGTTGCTGGAGTGTCTCAGCATGTCGATCGACTAAGTTATTCAATGCGGGCAAGAGGCGTGCGTCAGCACTGCGTCGATGACGTATTGATTGCAGGTCCATCGATGGCAGCTTTGTGAGTACATGTCCAGTTTTTCGTCATCCTGAACTATACGTAACTCATGGGAACGTGTGGCTTCGTTTGGGAAACCGAATCAGACACGAAGACCAAATTAATGAATACTAATAAGAGATGAGAGAAAAAGGTGGTAAACAGGAGAGAAATGACAAGACCTACAAAAATACTAAAAGGAAAAAAAATGAGAGAAAATACGACTTAAAACCTGATATAACACACCAAACAAAATGCAAAAACAAACGGACACACACATATATGTACAAATCAGTAGTCTAAGATGAGGGTAACAGACACCCAAAGGGTTTAAGATGAGTGTAGTTGAGATTTTACTTTAGTAAGAGCTGATGAGGGCTTTTGTATTGAAATTGTATTTGAGGGTAATCTTTTGATGAGGTAGACAGCCGTGATAAAGGCATCATCTAAGTATTTGATAGGTAAATGAGAGTGAGAGAGAAGGGAGAGTCTTTTTCAACAATGTGTCTATGTTTTTTTCTGCAAGACCATTTTATTCAGAAGTGTAAGGACAAGAGATTCTATGATGTATTCCAAAAGAGTGAAATAGGACCGTGAGTGCTATAAATTCTCCCCCTTCATCACTTTGAACTGACCTGATTTTGGATTTAAACATTCTGTAAGTGAGTAAAGGCATTGATCACATTCTTTGTGCTTTGGCAAGTAGATCCAAGTATATCTAGTATAATGATCAATAAAGGAAACATAGTAAGAGAATCCATTTGAAGACTTTATAGGAGCAGGACCCCAAATATCTATATGTATGAGATCAAAGGGCTCTGTAAATTAAGTTTCTGAGAGAGAAAAGGGCAGTTTATGGCTTCTACCCTGAAGACAAGTACAAAAAGTTGAAAATGGTTTTATTATTAGAAACGGAGAGATCACAACTTTTGAGAGTTTTATTTATTACACTATTGGCAGGATGCCCTAGTCTAAGATGCCATAACTGTAAATCTTCTCCCTATTCTTATTCTCGATCTCGGTGATGAAGGTACTAGGGCCTTGACTTCTGAGAGAAGCAGGGGTGATAAGATTCAACAATGGAGGTGTTAGCGAGATGTATGTCGAGTTTGTTAAGTCCATTCATAAGAGATCCTCTGAGAAGAGTTTGATGTGTAACCTAATTCTTAACACAGCAAGAGGTGGGATGAAATTCAAAGTACACAGAGTTATCTTGAGAAAGTTGAGAGACACTAATGATATTCTTGGTTATGTGAAGAACATGAAGGAGTTTTTGAGTAGGAAAGATTTGTTACTGGATTTAAACTAAGATTTATCAATATGAGAAATACACAAACCTCATCCATTTCCTACTTGAACCTTGTTGTTTCCTTGGAATTCCGAAGAAATATTGAGATTGGATAGATCATTAGTGATATTATTTGAGGCTCCTGAATCTGCATACCAACTTGCATCAGTAGCTGAGTCAAACATCACAGACAGTGAAGGGGGATTAATGGACTGAGTGACTGGATAACTAAGTCGGAACTCGCAGGGAAGTTTGAGCCATTCTGAGTGTTACTGGATGGTGCAGTGTAAGCAACATCAAACTTTTAATAATACTTGTCAGCAGAGTGGTTGGTGTAACCACGAATTTGACAAGGCGACATATTGCCTGTCCTGAAACCTATTCCACCTCTTTCTCGGTAGCTACTGTTACTTCCTCTACCACCTCTTCCAAAGTCCTGACCTCTTATAGTTCCTGTAGTGGTCCGATTTCCTCTTCTATAACTAAAGGATTGAGTAGTAACATTGATAGTAGGACTTGACTCTTCTGTATTGATGAGATTCGAGGAATTTCCAGTTTCTAGTCTGGTTTTATAGCTCAGTAATATATGTAAGATGTCTTTGAGAGTGAGTGAGTCACTCCTAGTTGTAGCTGCTACAACCACTGGGTCAAAATCTTCTCCTAGTCCAGAAAGAACATGTATTACTTTATCTTCTTCAGAAGTTTTCGGCCAGCTGAAGCTAGCATGTCACAACAAGTTTTTACTTTGTTGACATAATCCCTAATGATCATGGTCCCTTTCTTGATATACACTACCAAAAATCACTGAATACTGACGGGTAGCGCCCGTCAGCCCGTCAACATTTTTGGCATCAGTAAGTGTATACTGATGGGATTATCCTACCCATCAGCACTTGCTAACGAATTTACTGACGGGTATGACCACTCAGTAGAGCCCCTGTACACCATACGGCACCCGTCAGCATTTACTGGCGAGTTAGGCCAAAATAATATTTTGTTTGGGCAGGCCCAGCCCAGCCCGACCCGCAACCCTCAACCCAGCCTAGCCCGCATTGATTTAAATCCCACATATAGCATGGGTGGGATTCGAACACTCAATCTCTTGTAAATAGAGAACCGGTGTTACCGTCTCGCCAAGACAATTCCATATGAGAGTTTATATATCTTTAATATATATTAGATATGTAGATTAAGTTATAAATTATATTTATATTATTTTTCACTACTCAAACACAAAACTTCTCCACTAGAATTATCACTCACTACCACTAGATCTTCACCAACTAAAAAGAACGAAAGAAGAGTTTCATATGCATATAATACACTGTCGGTACACCAAAATGATTAACAACTAGGCTTACAAACATGTAATTTCAGCACCACCACCACCCCACCACCACCACCACCCCAGTGACGAACAATTTGGCTAACAAGCATGTACTTAAATATTAACATAATCAACTAACACAATTGGTTGAGATTTCAGATAGCTTTTGACGCTTTGATAGTTTGGAAAAAATTCTGGTGCTTCGGTATCATCTGAGATTGATATTTACTAATTTAGTAATTTCTTTTATTATATTTTACTTAATTTAATATTTTTCTAATGTTTTTCCCAATTTAATATTTTTATTTATTTACCTAATTTAATATTTTCTTTAATATAATTTGCCTAATTCAATATCTTTCTTTTATTCTACTAATATTATAAATAAGTTATAAGAATTAGAAAAAATCTATATAAAGTGAATTAATTTTTATTTATAATAAAATTATATATATATATATATATATATATATATATATATATATATATATATATATATATATATATATATATATATATATATATATATATATATATATATAAGAACTAGATATTATAAAATAATATAGTAAATTAGGAATAATTATTAAGTAAATTAAATAATATATAAAATCTAATTACAAATAAATGATTATCTATTGAAAGTTGAAAATAAAACAATAAAACGTATAAACTATAATAATAAATCTTAAAATATTTTGAAATCAGATAATAATATATTTAATTAAAATTAAGTTCTAAATAATTATCTCATAAATCTGGAATATAGAATATAAATGACGGCGTCATATCACATAACTAATTGAAGATTTTTCTAATCTATTTCATTATGATTAATAGTTTTTGAATCATCTCGATAACTGACTTGGGACAGCCACCGAGTAATCGAGTTAACCTCCAAGTTATTGAGTTAATTAACGAACAAGATAAATGAATTAAAAATTTTATGTATTTAAATGGAAAAATTATAATATAATACAAGTAAGTTAGGGTGGTGACAATTTAATACCACTAAATATACTTGGTGACAGATTTACCCAATAACTCAAAAAATGGCAATTTAACCCTGATTTTGCTGAGGGTAAAAAAAAGTTCATCGGATCCTCAATTTCATACGAAAAATGACGACTTCGATCGATTTTGACCAACTCAATGCTGATGTGGTAAATAAAGTAAATTTTAATTAAGAAAATTAGAAAATTTTTTTAAAAATCTAAAATTATTTTAAAACATTATTTAAAATTTAAATAAATGGAAAATATATTATAAAATTAGAGATTATTTTAAATATACTAGAATATATATTAAAATCTATATTTAAAGAAAAATCTAGGAAAGTACTTTAAAATCCAAAACTATTTTAAATATTAAAAAAAGGAGTACTTAAAATATTAAGTAAAAAAAACTGAAAATATTTATTAAAAACTGGAATTATTTGAAATATGTAGACAAAGTATATAAAAATGACCAACTCGAACTCCTCTGGGATCTGATATTTGTACCTCAGATTCTCCACCATGCTATCACTGAGAATGGAGCAGACATATGGTCGGCCGGGGATATAAGAGGGGTACTCGAATGATGACGACGGCGAAGCCGACGCCACCGGAGAAGAAGTGGTAGAAGAAAGATCGGTGGCGGGAGAAGGGGTAGCAGAAAAATCGGCAGATAAAGAAGATAAGGACCTCGACATTATTGGAAAAGTAATAAAGATCAAAGAAGTACCTGGAAATAGAGATGATCGGAATAGCTGTAAGCCTGAAGATATTGAGTCGCTAAGGAGAAGAGGCAGAGCGCAGAAGTGTTTGCAAAATTAAGAATATGAAAAGTGAGGAAGAAAGAAAGAATAGAGGGAATAAAAGGGAAATAAGACTTTCAAAAAACAAAGACCGAGGAAAAAGCAGGATCTTGATGGGATTCTCGCATTTAATGCATGTCAGATGAACAGTGACCTAGGTGATGAGCTGGAATGCCAACTGTCACTGGGCAGGGTAAACGCCGCTGACCTGTCAGTAGTACAGTACTAGAGGAGACGTGTTGGTATGATAACCGTCTCTGGATATGGACTGCCACTAATAATGCCAATAATTTGACCTAATCATTAGGCGGATTTTTTGGGATTTGTACAGATATAAAAAGTTGGAAAGACGTGTGGAGCCCTACCTGCTCCCAAAGAAAACCCCAAAGTTTTACAGCTCTACCCCAACCATTTCGGGGGGGACGAGTTGATATGGCCTGAATAGGCAGACCTGGGTTGGGGTAGACCTGATCCGGGATCATTAAGGAGGTGTCCAATGGCCTGACCCATTTTACCCTCGTGGGGTCCTGAGCTGGTTTTCTCGAGGAGGTCAGGAAAACATATGGAGATAAGGAAGGGATTACCCTAGCTCGAGATAATCCTGATCTAACCTCTTTTCTCGAGTGAGATTAAGGTTAGAAAGCTTAAAGTCAGGGAAAAACATCCTGACCTAATTTAAATCCGCTGAGAGGGATTGTAAGAGGGCAAGCTTATGGGAGACCAGGCGCTCTGGCTTCCCAGAAGGGAACAAGTGGGACCACTTGTCATGGTTATTTGCATTACAGCCCGAGATTCGTGGCTTTTGTTTCCGAGATCCCGGAAGGGGTCCCCACTGGGGAAAATTATAAATAGCTCAGCCCCGCGGCTGAGAGAGGTATGACATTCTTGTGCATTCCTTTCATTGCTCACCGAAATACATAAAACGCTTAACTGACTTAAGCATCAGAGAGGTTTCCACCGAAAAACCCCCGGTGGTCCCTTTCTAACGTGTTTGTGGGTGCAGGTCAGGCTTGTGTCAGGTGAAGGCTTGGTCTCAGGCGTGGTAGAATTTTCGGGTGAAACAATTACAACAGGATTTTTACCTCCCTTTGATTTCAAAAAACTGTTAAAAATCCAAACAAAGGACTCAATTCTCTAATTTAATGAAATACCATATCCAAACATCAGATTCGCACAATGATGACTCATGCCTGCAAAATAGAAAAGAACATAAAATGTGTATAATTAAAAACAGCTTAAATATAAGTTATATTCTACATAGAGAGAGAGAGAGAGAGAGAGAGAGAGAGAGAGAGAGAATTCATATAATGCATACCTACAAATGGGCACAAATCATATCATACTTGTTTTGTGTCATCCACTAATAAATTGTCAAACATCTCGTAATCTGCTTTCATCCGAGAATCCCTCCAAAAGAAGTTACATAATCTTCCTTCGTTATCAAGCTCGAAGTCAAAAAATAAATTCTTCTCATTTAATTGTTTTTTTTTTAATTTCAGTTAATGTATTAGAATTAGACCCATCCAATGTCTTCAAATTCTCCTTTGCTAAAGAATTATGTTCATTCCTCGGATTAAAATCAAAAAATGGCGAACACTACAAAAAAATAGTGTTTTACCGAGGGGGAAAACCCTCGGTAATTAGCAAAAATCCCTCGGACCTTTTACCAAGGGCAAAATCATGTGATATCTCCCCTCGGGAAAAGTCTCCTCGGTAAAATTTTCTGAGGGGAATTTTGACCTCGAAAAATTTCATGAGGGCATTACCGAGGGGGTATTTCTTCAGTAATTTAAGGGGCCCGAAATCTATCTACCCTCGGAAAAACCGAGGGCATGGGCCCTTTGGAAAAAATGAAGGATATTCCCCTCATAAATACCGAAGGGCCTCGACCCTCGGAAAAATAGAGGGCTATTTACACTTAGAAAAACCGAGGGCATGTCCCCTCAGAAACACCGAAGGGGAGTTTCCCCTCAAAAAATATTAAAAAATAATATTTTCAAAAAAAGGAAAAAGTCGAAGGGATTTCGCCCTCGGTATTTCCAAGGGAAAAAACCCTCGGTCTTTTCCCGAGCGAAATTATCCCCTCGATTCGAACCACCAGATATCTTCTAAGTAAGCGATTTCCATCTGAAATATTGACACCACTTTCAAATGTTCAAGGTATATTAGTTGGTTTTTTCACTTTTCTCAGTGAACGAAGATGGGGTTTGTCCGGTCTAACTAACACGTGATTGTGTGCTGATTAGAGTAGATTTGTCCTTATTTTTATTAGCTTTTTAGTTCGTTTTTATATTTTTTTTTTGGTATAAGTTGGATGATTTAAGCTTAATCTCGTATTTTTATAATTTTAGCTTATTTTACCGTATTTTGATCGTAATTGATGCAAGTAGGTGATATTTYGTTGTTTTTCACCTTACAGCTAAGTAACCGGAAGATTTTAACGCGTAATAGACGAGGTTCGATGTTCAAGAAGTAAAGAACAAGCTTTCCGGTGAAACGAGTAGCAAAAGATCGAGAATTAGAGACAGACGCACAGTTGCGTCGACTGACGCGACCGTCGACGCCCCGTCGACGCAAGCCATGTCAGCGAGTCATGACCGCGTCAGTCGACGCTCAGTCGACGCACTGCCGACGCTACGTTCTAAAGCGTCGATGTCGACGCAACGTCGACGCAACTTGCTGAAGCGTCGATGTCGACGCACCCCATCGACGCACCTGCCCAGCCGACGCGCACACCTGCCGACCAAGTCTATCGAGTCCCACCGAGCGCCAGCACGCGTCAGTCGACACTACGTCGACGCGACGGCCCAGAATTCGGATTTTAGGGTTTCTTATGCGCCAAGTCATGCAAAATCTATATAAACCCTTATTATTTCGGATTTTCATAGAACACACGACCCCCTAGGGTATTTTAGCTGATAAGAACAATAATACCACATCTCATAACGAGATTTGAAGACGGAGATCAAGGATCGAAGAACAACGCGTCCAAAATATCGAATTCGAGTTCGGGATTCATTCTTCGCCCAAGATCAATGTTCAACCTCTGGAATAGCTGGAGCTTTTTACTGCTTTCATTAGTTCCAATAAGTTGTCTAAACTCTTAGTTAATTTAGTAGTTAATTTCTAGTTTAATTGTTAGTTTAATTCTTAGTTAATGCTAGAACTAGTTTAATTAGCTTAATCGTTTATGCTTGATATTGGATATTGGTTAATTTTAGTTTATTTATGCGATCAATTTATACTTATTTATTCATTAATCTTAGATTCATATGATACATTGCTTAGTGATAATTTATTATATTAATGCTGTTAGATTAGTTGCTTTTAATTCTTAGTTCTTGAGTTTAAGTAGTTTAATTATTGCTCGTAGTTGATAATCTAGTTAGAGTAATTAGTTTAATTAGTTTTAGTTTAATTATTGCTTTAGTTATAATGATCAAATCAATCTCTTTTAAAACCCCAAATGTATATGTATTTTACTTTATTTCATAAATTGAGAAAAATATCCGAAAGACCGAACAGTTGTTTCCTCGAGAGATACGACTCGAGTCAAGCTCATCACCCTACAGTTACCTCGTACACTTGCGAGCAACTGACGTGCTTTTAAATTAATTATTAAAAACGGGGTGCACAAAAGTTTGAGTCATGTGCCCTGTTATGTTTCGTTACAGTCCATATCCTAACTTCATAGATATTAGATTTTACCAAAGCCTTACAATTACAACGAGTATTGATCTTTCTAAAAAGCACATCACCTCCCTTTAGTTTGGATCCAACCCTATGGCAACAAAATCTCTTCATCGCTAATATTTCACTACCAACTTTAAATTGTTACTTGTCCTTTCTAACTTAATCCAGTTATTAATGCATACTGGTTATACAAATTAAATGCCTTTTCACCTGAATTAACCATCAAATCCTCATCATCGACAATATCACTACTCAAACACAAAACTTCTCCACTAGAATTATCACTCACTACCACTAGATCCTCACCAACTAAAAAGAACGAAAGAAGAGTTTCAGATGCATATAATACATTGTCGGTACACCAAAATGATGAACAACTAGGCTTACAAACATGTCATTTCAGCATCCACCCCCCCCCCCCCCCCCCCCCACCCCAGTGACGAACAATTCGGCTAACAAGCATGTACTTAGATATAAACATAACAACTTTAAACTAACACGAATGGTTGAGAGTTCAGACACATATATGAATAAATATATAAACACAACAAATCACTTGACTAAAAACACACAAAGCATACAAAATCGAAAGCAAAACCCCCCAAAAATAGAAAGTAATAAAACCTAAAAAAATCCTAACTCACTGAGAAAATCACCAATCATCACATACGAATTCACATAAACATATGAATCGAGTCAAATAAACCTAAAAATAGAATCAATAATACTTAAATAACCCTCAATTAGTAAAAACAAATCACCAATTATCACCTGATTCAAAAAGAAAATATTCTCTACAATCGAGCCTTGAGCTTTAATATATTCATGTATTATTACTTCAAGCAAAAGTCGAGGAATCAGTAATAAAATTGCGAAAAAATGGATAAAGTAGTTGGTGTAGGAGAAAAAGAAAAGAAAATTCCAAATGAATGAAAAATTTGAAAAAAAAAGTTTATATATGATAAAAATATACGGTCGTTAAATGCATAAGGAGGATGGCAATCACAAGTGAAATATATAAAGTTTAAGTGTACAATACAACGTACACTCGAGTGTACCCAATAATTTGTCCACCGCAACAACACACAAACAATTGGACCTGATTGGGCAGTCGACCTGTAAAATTGATATTCTAATTTATTATTTTCACACTAATATTAAGGAGTCTAACATAAAGCGGCCCAAAAATTAATGGACAAAAGCAAGAAACCAAATGAGTTTAGACTTTATTGTGATTGTGTATCAAGTTTTAAGTAGTCAACTTTTTTTTTTTTTTGAGCTTCTATTGTTCTTTAAAAATACCATTTTTTATCTAATAAAAATATTACTTTTTAACTTTATTATAAATATTAGCGGGTCAATTAATGTAAATAAAGGATAGTACATGTTATATTCATTGGCATCCTAGTCAATTTTATTTTTACAATAAAAAAAATAGCTCAAAAAGGTTTTCAATTAAGACAAATACTTGTGTGAGACCGGTCTCATACTATGTGACCACTTTTAACCTATTTTTTTCATACCCAACCCATCTTCTCTACTGACCCATCCGGATTCCCTCATGTTTAACCAACCTTTCTTATTTATTTATTCTCCCTTTTCGGCCCTCTTTTCCAATTTCGAGATGAAATTGCAAACTACCCTAACTTGCTTAATCTCTCTTCTCAATCTGGAGATGAAATTTCAATTTGAACCCCCTCATTCTCCCCATCTTCTGTACACCACGGTGTTGTGCAAACCGATTCAAGTACACATTCGATGGCGTTAATGACAGGTCGGCATACCAGACAAGAGATGGTGATGAAGCGAGATGAGTTTTCACGGTTGACCGGCGAATCCAGATTGTGGGTGATTTTGGGTCGACGATGAGAGAGTAAAAAGTGATCGTCATTTTATTGCTGGAAGAACTTTCTGCAAATAGATCTTTACCCAGATACCCAAAATTAATTCATGCCCAGAATAAAAGTCTGACAACAAGTGAGCTTTTAACATTGATCTGGTTCTTATTTTTTTTTTTAATATTTATAATATTGGTAATGATTAACATTATGATATTTTTTTTATTAATCTACAATTATACTGAAAAAAAAATGGGTAGATTGAAAATATCCAAGGAGCAAAAATATTTAAATGTGGAGAGTTATAGGAATACTTCTGAAATGACGGTGACCTTCAAACTGCAATGATATTTATTGAGTCTTCAAATACTTAGGCAAGGTTGTTTCAAGTGAATGGGTATTGGGAAGCACATCTTTAATATCAAAATGTAACTTTCTTTTCTCATGGTTCATAGTTTCATATCCCCTATTCATCTCGTGCTTCAACATATTAGATAATTAAAGGGTATATAATTGTAATATTATCTTATACACTTGACATGTTATTCATTCAATATGAATGGAATATAAAATCATCTAAGAAATAAAATGCAAGAATCCATGTGTTTTTTCCAATGCTAATTTTTTTTTATCTATTGCAATATCATAATTTTTAGGTAAAAGTATGCATATTACACTGGAATATAAAATTATTACAAATTGTAGTAACTGTGTTACAATTTCTAATGAAAGTATCACAATTTTAGACAAAATTATAACACATTTTTTAATATGAAAATATTACAAAATATAGTTAAAATATCACAAAAGTTAATTAAAGTATTACAACATATAGTTAACGTCTCATAGATTTCCGATATCTAATTTGAATTCTTACATTTATGTTTTTTACTATAGGTTATTAAATTATTATAAAATATTATTAAAGTATCCGAAAACATAGCTAAAGTGTCACAAGTCTTCTATTTCTAATTTATATTTTATGTCTATATATATGTTATAGTAGGTTCTTAAAAATGTCATTAGAGTATCACATAATATAGTTAAAGTATTACAAAATATTGTTAAAGTATCACAAAAGGTTGTGCCAGTGCCATTTGTTGCTCTTTATCTAAATATTGATGTTATGTGTCCATGTGTTCGAGAGAGGTGAAAATTCATCGGTAGGGGATGCATTATTCTTGATCAGGCTTAGTTTATTGATCATTGATTCTCTTCTAAAAGTTATGTGTTTGTGCGCATCTCAATTTTATGGAAAATATGCAAATTATACTTGTATATAAAAGTATTACAAATTATAGTAAAAATACCACAACTTCATCTAAAAGTGTCACAATTTTAGGTAAAAATATGTATATTATAGTTGTATATAAAAGTGCTATAAATCACAATAAAAGTACCACAAATTAAGCTAAGAGTAATACAAATTAAGTCAAATAATACAATACATAGGTAAGGTATCAATAGATAGTTGAGTATCACAAAATGTAGTGAAAGTATTAGAAAACATAGTTAAAGTATCACAACTTTTGAATCTTTGTTCTCTATTTTTACATCTATTTCTTGTTTTATAACATACTGTTAAAGTATTGCAAAATATTGTTAAAATATCATAAAACATAGTAACGTATCATAATTTTTTCATATTGAATTTCTATTTTTATGTATATGATTTTTTACAGTAGGCTGTTAAAGTATCATTAAAGTTTGTAAGAGTATTACAAAATATAGTTAAAGTATTACATATTTCTGATATATGTTCTTCCTATTAACTTACACTATATATTTTGTTTTATTATATGTTGTTAAAGTATCACGAAAAATTATTAAAGTATTACAAAATATAAATAATGTATTGCAAGTTTTTAAGGTATGATTTGTATTATTTACATGTATTTTAATAGGTAGTTAAAGTATGACAAGAAATAGTTAGAGTATAATGAGTTTTTGTATCTGATATTTGTCATTACATCTATATAGTTAAAGTATATTACAAAAACTTGTTAAAGTATCATAAAATATGAATAACAAAAGTCCATTTAGTGTTGTTACTTGCCGTAATTATGTGAAATGGTGTGCTTGACTAGCCAAATAGACAAACGATTCTACATCTTTTTTATATCTCACATTTTTAGTCAGAATATTTCACATTCTTGAGTGTTCTCAAACACACACCTATATACAAGAAATTAGAATTTTATACTAAACAGTTAGCGTTTCCAACATTCTAATAAATCCCAAGTGTTCATAAAATAGAGATTACATCAAGTAAAGTTCTGAACAACATACAATCATCTCCCTTGGAGTTAAAATATTATAATTATAACTGCGTCAGAAGCTTATGATGAATCTTAACACCACACCTACTACAATGGTATGGAAGAGGGCCCTCCAAAGAAGCTCACTCCACCACCTAAGAAAATAAAATACATGACGAAATAAGTTTATCGATCCAAGATTTTAGAAATAAGTTTATCGATCCACTGGCATTGACCTCCACAAGAGACTTATCGACCTGAAAAGATCATCTTTATTGTTTCCAAGATCCCCAAAGATTATCTTAGTACCTAGTAACCCAAACCTCATTGTCAATAACGAGAATAGTTAAAGTATCACAAAATATAGACAAAATAGCACAAATTATCAAACGAGATCGTGAGAGAGAATTCAATATGTATCTACAAATCGACTCTCACCATGAATATCTTATATGTTCCAAATTCCTTCTAACATAATGGCAACGTAAATTATAAGAATACACATAAAGTTAGGTAGGTTCCAGTCGTGGAAAACGAGTAGAGCTATTTTGATAATAATTGAGCATCAAGAAGCAACAATAGATCTGCAACTAATGCAAAAACCAACTCATTCGCAAAGACGCTCACCTAGTCTGACGCCAACAATGGTAGTGGGTTCTTGGTTCTGAGGTATAACGCAGAGTCTATTTCCCCCCATTGGATACCCGATCGATCAACCCGTGCAGAACGTAATAGCTTAAGATGTTCGTTAACATTTGAACATGATGAGTATTTAAACTATATTCAATAAGAATTAACATATGATTTTCTCCTCCAAATTCAAGTAATGATAGTAGCAGACATTACCCATCACAACCTGAAATCCGAAAATAACAACATCCATTCACGTAGTTGAGTTTTTGCAAATAAAAACTGCATTTCTCAACTTTGTATATATGTAGTTTCGTAAGTTCCTCAATATCACGCGAGTAATTAATTGTCCACATAAAAGAATTCTAGGGCCAAATAATCAGTTGAACAATGGAGTTTTTTTTATAAATTACTATACAAAGAAATTACTTACAAAAAATGAGTATCGGGCTAAAACCAGAGACTCCACCCGGTCCGGAACAGATCCAATTCCTTGTATATGCATCTTGCAGTCGTCGCTAGCCTTCCGATCCTAGAGTGTTCATGGTCATAGCTTCCCTAACGAAAAATCCGTAATCTATTGAGATCCTCCATACAGGTCATGGACGATGGCGGCAGGGCCGACGACCGTCGAGGATTAAATTTTCCTGTCTGTGAGAGAGATTCTGTGGAGAGAGAAAAAAAATTTAATAAGAAAATCTCATTTATTCCTTGTTCAAGCAATTAGTAATTGAGTGGGTAAGTGGGCAGGTGGGTAGCGGGTGGGGCTCCTAGTCAATTTAAGTTGATGATAAAAATGGTTTCTTGGTATGAAACCGGTATCACACCTACTCTTAAATTAATTATATGTAGTAATACAAACAAGCTCAATTTTGTGGGCAAATTATTAGATGGACTCAGGTGCACCTTACAAGGTGCACCCTATTCCCCATATAAAATTAATATTCGGAATTTCCACGCGCCCCCTTTGTTCATCTCATAATTTTTTCACGCGCCTGAAAAAATTATCTCGTTGTTTCTCTAGCAATGAATCGCCCAAAAGTTCTCTTCTCCATCAATTCAATCACCGATGATCCAAATCGCCAAAATCTCCATCGATTTCGTCCAAATAAAAACCCATCATCGGCGATACCCATCGAATTTAACAGCAACGGCGATCCCCATCGATTTTAATAGAAAATAATTGTGAGTTTTTTTTCAATTTTCATCGAATTGGCTTCAAATTACCGGTGAAACAATCGCTGCTCCACCGCTAACAAACAAATCCTTTCAATTCCAATGGACGTGAATCGGTTCGAGGGTAAGTTATTTTTTGAAGTTGATTTATTTTTATATTCAATTAGGTTTACACTTTTTTTATTTTTGTTGATGCAACTCTTCCGATGTATGTCTCTCCTGCAAATATTTCAATGTAGGCCCAGATGACTCATAATTTTCTCCCACTTCATAATTACCCCTACATACAAGTGAAAAGCAATCTTAATACCTAATAGGAGATCAAGTTTTGTGTGTTGATATATCAAAGTTATAAAGTAGTTTACCAGATTTATTTTATTTTAATGACTCCAGCATTGAATGAGTTCAAATTATTTCCATAATATATGAATTGTTTTTGATAATAGAGTCAGTGTAAAACATAATTGTTGCCATTTTAGTTCAACTATTCTGTAGAACTTGAATTATTGTATTGATTCGAGCCGATGATACAGCAGTGTAAAGTCATCCGAGAACGGTCGAGGGGTCATGGAAAAAACAGAGTAGTGCTTTGCTAATACAGCAGAGCTTGATGGTCAATTCTAACTAGGCGTTGATTTTCTTGTGCTAACAGAAATTATATATGGCTGGCTACACAAAGGTGTAAATGCATTTCATGAAATGAATATTATATTACTGTTGATTCTTTTTGTTCCTTAAAGAATCTAGTTTCATTTTTGTATGTGGCTGAGAACCATGTAGTAAATGTTACTATTAATTAAATCACTCAAATATAGTTCTATGAATATTATTCACGATCAGCCCTTTTCTTGTGTATCAAAAATTACATTTGAGTGAAAATACTATGTTTTGCAAGAGATATGTATACTTATTTAAGTTTTGAAGTTGTACCTTACATATTGAATTGTAAATATACTAACTACCAGATCAAGCATATAGTTCTGCAGTTTTGATGCCTTTTGGGACCCTTCAGGGCTGCCACAACTTTGGTTTCGATCCTCTTTAAAGCCGCCCAATCTGCTGCCCTGGCTGCTGCTATTTAAGTATGGCATATTGGGGAAAACTCAAAGACAAACATCAGGTCGCTAAGAAACCAAAAAGGTATTATAGACCTTTTCAACTATTTACTCAAGTATGTGGAAATAGAAGCTGAATTCCAGCTCTACTGGGACAAGTAAGTAAATATTTGTGTTTCTTTTTCTTACGATGAATATGGATGTTTAGTATATATATGTTTGTATTATGTGTTAATTTTTATTCGTTGTATTTGACATCTATATATGATGATATTTGGCTACAATATAAGATGATATGTGGATCTGATATCTGGTGATATGTTGTCAGAGATGAAGATTTTTGTTTTTTGATTATGGTATATGCCAAGTATATGAGATGATATGTGGATATAATATGTGATGATATGCTGATAATCTGTGATGATATTTGACATAGATTGAGGGCTTAGGGTTGAGTTTTTTATTTTTTTATGGTCAGAATTTTTAATTTTTGATGATGATATGTGGGAGTAATATGTGATGATATGTTTTATTAATGTCAAATGATAACTGAAAGATATTTAGGATTTTCCGGATTTTGCTTTGTGTTGATGATATGGAGCAGTAATATGTGATGATATGTAGTAGTAATATGTGATGATATGTGGCAGTAAAGTGTGATTTCCTATGTTTTCAGAATGGTTACCAATTATGGATGCCAAGATAATTCTTGGTTACTAAGGCTTTATGATTTAAGAGCAAAATTGCTGAGTCACAAACTAAAAAGGCCGTAGAAAGTCTACAGGTATTTTTCTGTAATTTATATATTATATTCTGTAATGTCATTGTTTTATTCACTTTGTATTATTTTTCTTCAGGACGGTATTTCTACATTTGCCGGAGATGGTTATGTTGTGCATTCGAGTGTCGTTCCAACTTCGAGTTTGAAGTTCATAATTGTTAGTGCAAATACGAGTTACTTCTACCATTACCGCATTCTTTAAGTTTTAGTTCTTTTAGTTCAAATTCAGTTGACAGTTATGTTTTTTTTCATACATGACAGAATAGAGAGATGGCTAAATTTTATTGTCCAATTGTATTTTTTTTTATTTTTGGACTGATGTTTTTTATCCATTTTTTTTTATTGTAATCGTAATGACTGTTTTTTATGAAAAAGTTATATGTTTGTTCGTGAGTTTTGGTTAATATTGCCGTCTTCATTTTATTGTGAAAACTAATTATGGGTTTGTTTCTTACTCCATTTTTGAATCTTTTGATGTGTTGGTTTTGCTGTGATGATAATTTTGAAAGTTATATGTGATGATATGCGACTGTTTTATGTGATGATAAGTGGATGGTGTATGTGATGATAAATGGATGGTGTATGTGATGATATGTGGCCGGTGCATGTGACGATATATAGATAATGTATGTGATAATATATGGCTGGTGTATAAGGTGATATGTGTTGAGATTTGATGGTACCGTCGCGCAGCGGAAAACAAAAATTTTTAAATAAAAGGAATTTGAATCGTATTCAAATTGACGACGGCCCAATTTTGTAATCAATTAATTCAAACAATGTTTATAATTACTTTATAAATGAAACAGTTCGTTTTTCGTAAAATCGAATAAGTATGATCGGTTTCTATTTAATATATTAATCACATATATAACAATTATATATATATTAACATATTAATTATATCTACAATTATATATATTATATATATACATAAACAATTTATACATATATATATATATATATATTATATATAACAGCATGCATGCATGCATTATATTTATATTAATATACAACAGCATGCATAATATATATATTATACATATACTTAGCATCAACAATATATATATATATATATAATATAATAATAATCTACATGCATGCATTATTCAAACTCGATCCTACCTTGGATGTGATGTTGAAC
>BMAC01000280.1:678367-713224 GCA_014905375.1 Phtheirospermum japonicum | reverse complement strand
GTCTTAATTATTAGTAGTATTGAGTTTTTATTTAACTTTCCAGTACCTAATCATCGAGATGCTCTGTTATTCGGATTTTTTTTGGGGTATCTATAATTATACAATAAGATTAGACTGCTCTCATATGTCTTAATTATTAGTAGTATTGAGTTTTTATTTAACTTTCCAGTACCTAATCATCGAGATGCTCTGTTATTCGGATTTTTTTTGGGTATCTATAATTATACAATAAGATTAGACTGCTCACATTTTGGGAGGGGATTTTTTTTTATTATATATATATATATAGAGAGAAAATAATTACGGTGTCTTCACGGCACCATACCTTCACCCCCTCCTGCATTTACAAGCGTTGATTTCTTAATATGAAAAGTCTAAATTTATATTTTCATTAATCTAATGATTCCATTGATTTAAGGAATGGTGCTTTCACGTCACTGCACTGTAGACATTCCCATATATATATTTTTATGTGCTGATTCTTGTTATACGCACATGATTTATACTGTAAATTATTACTATTCCAATCACCAATAAAAAATATTAATGAATTTATAGTATAAATTTTATTATATTGTATAAATGTATTTTACGTACACACATGTAGTAGTTTATATATTATTATTTTCATATAAATATATTTTTAGTATTGTATTTATATTTATATATATTTTTATAGATGTTATCATAAATATGAACGAAATATGACAACAAATATATAATAAATATTATGTTAATATTTTATTTATTTTTATATATGAATATAAATATAATAAATCTATAATAAATATTATGAAGCTTTCTTTATTTAGATGCAATTTAGAATGCAATAATGTAATAACTCGATGTAATGATTGATTGAATATATAATTGATATTGACCATAAATCAATTATCATAACTCAAGGTATTTATTAGTTTGCTTTGTGCAAATAATATTGTCTTAAATATTAATATTAATTAGTGGTTACAAAAGTTTTTATTCACTACAAAAGAACACGAGAATGCCGAAGGAAATTATCGACGTAATACAACTCGTCGGCAAAAGTCCGGTCTTACCGATGGCTTCACCGACAGCAAGAATGACCGACGGCTTACCGATGGGCATAACCCCTCAGTAGGAATGTCCGTCGGCAAGTTATCGGGAAGTCGACGACAATTTATCCCGCCCAACATGCCGATGAAAATCTCCCGTCGGCAATATTAAAAAAAATCAGATTTCTATTTGCCAACGGAAATATAACAGTCGACAATTTAAAAATTTTTAAATTTATATTTGCCGAAGGAAATTTTGCCGTCGGCAACGTCGGATTTTATTTACCGACGGAGTTTTCCGCCAGGAACGTCGGATGTTTTTACCGAAAGATTTACCGATGGAAACTTGTCCGTCGTAAACTTCATAAAACAGCAGCACATCCTGCTTTCTGTTTCACTCGCGACTGAACACCAAAAAGCAAAAGAAAAAAAATCGCCAAAGCACACGCCGGAGTGTTAGAGAAAGGGAGAAGGGAGCGCACGCCAGAGCACCGTCACCATCACATATTAAGGTATGTTAGCCTTTTAATTCAAATTTAATATATATTTTTTTAATTTAGGTTTCTAATTTGATTTGAATTTAGGAATTAGATATTGATAAATTTAATTGGGGTTCAATTAGGAATTTAAGCTTGATTTATGCAATTGTGAATGATTTTAGGTTTAGGGTCCATTTATGCAATTATTATTTATTTTAGAGTTTAATTTATAATTATTTATAAATTTGATTCGATTATAAATATCTATATAAAATTAGTGCTATATAGGTCATTAGTATTCATTTAGGGCTTATTTATGCAATTATGGTTTATTTTAGGTTTTAATTTATAATGTAAATTTGGATTAAATTAGGGCTAGGTAGGGTTTGATTTGTAATTATGGTTCAATTGTGCAATTACGAAATTATCGTTTAAAGTGTATATGATGGTGGATTTTAAATGTCATGATGACCAATTTTGTTTAATGTATGTTATTGTTTTTTGTTATATATACATTATGATTGATTGATGTTGTGATTGGTTGAGTAGACGTCGGTGATGACGTGGTGTACGAAGCCGGCCGGGAGGTTTCGTCCCTCCAATAACAGTTTTCAATTTTTTTTTTTAAAATGATGGTGGTTTTAAAAAAACATTTTTTAAAAGACTTTTTAAAAGACTCAGTCAATAATTCCTCGATCGTTTTTTTAAAAGGCTTTTTTTTTTGTACAATTTGAAAAATGTAAATGTGAATGATAATGCAAGTTTTGGAGTACGGGCGAAAAAAATAAATATCATGAAAAGGAAGCACAACAACCACGAGCTTCAAAATCGTGGTTGTTGTGCTTCCTTTTCATGGTATTTATATCTTTGCCCTTACACCAGGACATGCACTATCATGTTCACATTTATATTTTTCAATTAAAAAAAACTTATTTTAAAAAGACGATCAAGGAATTATTGACTGGGTCTAATAAAATCATCGATGAGTTGAAGCCAAAAAAATAATTAGATTCTGATAAGTTAGTTGAAATGTAATTATAAATGATTATATAAAGAAACCTAAATACCTAGGAACACCGACCACTACTAATCATAACAAGATCTAGCAAAAGAACCAATATACCCATATTTCCACTTCACCCTAGCTTTTCAACACCAAAATGATTCAGGGAGAAATTCATGAAATTGTTATGATCAGATTTTTCAATCGTGTGCCAAATGCTAGATTTGTTATTACATTTAAATTTTCATGTTTACGAATATCTAATTAATATGAGATTAACTATCCGTTCGATGCTATGATTGTGAAAACGAGCTTAGATATCGAGGAATAATTTTATTTTTAGTTATACCGTTATTAATTTTATTTTTCTGGTATGTTAAAACAAAGAATTTATGAGAATTGTTATGAATTATTGGAGGTTTGATTATATTTTAATTAAGTATGTTAAATTATTATTTTTGGTTTGATTTTTCTTATAAATATAATTTTCTTTTATGTGATGTTTTTATGCAAACTCTTTATTTACTAAATTCCAAATGGGTTTGAGGTACGTATTCTAAAAGAAAACAATTCAAACATTAATCATACAAAATTTAAAAACGACAATATCAACCAATCAATCCACATTCTGATCACCACATCATTTCAAAACCACCACCCCCAACAATTGTAAACTTTTTAAAACCACCATCATTTTTTAAAACAATTTTGAAAACCGTTATTGGAGGGACAAAACCTCCCGGCCGGCGCCGTACTCCACGTCATCACCGCCGTCTACCCAACCATTCACAATATCAATCAATCATAATACATAACAAAAAACAATAACATACATCAAACCCTACCTAGCCCTAATTTAATTCAATTGTATAATATCGAACCTAATTTATAAATAATTATAAACTAAACCCTAAAATAAACCATAATTGCATAAATGAACAAAAAGGGGTGAATATTAACAACCCAATTAGCCCTAACTTTATACAAATATTTATAATCGAATTCAATTTATAAATAATTACAAACTAAATCTTAAAATAAAACTTAATTGCATAAATGGACATTAAATCTAAAATCATTCACAAATGCATAAATCAAGCATAAATTCCTAAATTGAACCCCCAATTCAATTCATCAAAATCTAATTCCTAAATTCAAATCAAATTAAACTAAACCCTAAATTAAAAAAAAATATATTAACTTTGAATTAAAAGGCTAACATACCTTAATATGTGATATTGACGGTGTTTCAGCAGCGCTCCGGCGGCAGCGACAGCAATGGCTCCGGTGGTGGCGACGGCTCCTCCTCGCGAGCCAACCCTAATTTTTATGGTTGGTAGCTGGGAATGAATCTGTCCGCTGTCTGGGGGAAATTTATATGAAGTTTAGCGACGGATAGGACTCCGTTGGTAAATCGGCCAGTAAAAAAATCCGGCGTTGCCAACGGGCATATCCGTCGGTAAACAAAAATTTGGCGTTACCGAGGGCTTATATCCGTCTGCAATTTATATTCGAATTAATTTTTATTTTTTTAAAAAACTTGCCGGCGGACATTTTCCGTGCGCATATTTGGCGGATATTTATCCGCCAACTTCCCGAGGACTTGCCGACGGGCATATACACCGATAGCAATTGTCCGTTGGCAGCCCATCGGAAATTTGTATCGTCGAAAAAGCCGTCGGTAATGCCGGCCTTTTACCGACGGGTTGCTGCCCATTGGTAATTTTCGTCGGCTTTTTCGATTTTTTTTTTTTTTTGTAGTGGATGGACTTCGAGTAGCGACTCCAACGACATGTTGAGGAGCGTATTAGGGCAGCGATGGGAGCACAACCTCCTCCTCCTCTCCCTCATGCTCATTATATTGATCTCTAGATGTTGGATTATTTTATAGAATTCATTTTGAATTACTATTGTCGAATTCATTTGATTTTGATTCGTATTTATATTATTTGATTTATTTTGTATTGGTATTTATTTAAAATATTTGTAAATGGGTGGATGAAAAAAAAATACAGGTTCATTATTCCAGTTAATAAAAATAATATTAAAAACAATAAAAATACATTTACTGACGGCCACGTCTATCAGTAATATTAAATAGTATTTTATTTTTTAATTGATTCCCGACGAGCATCATATCCGTCGGTATTATTTTTATTTATTTATTTAACTATTTACCGACGGGCATTGGTCTGTCGATAAATCTATTATTTATTTATTTAATTAATTACCGATGGGCGTACTATTCGTTGGTAAATACCAAAGAAAATAGGAATGCAGACGGCAGCTTGTCGGCGGTAAATTACTGTCCAAAAGCCACCGGGATTTGCCAATGGGTCAAATATCCGTTAGTAATTGATATTACCGACAAAGGATTCGCCGACGGTTGTTATCCGTTGGTAAGTAGTTTACCGACGGATTACCAATCGATATGGCCGTCGACGAATCCATTTTCTTGTAGTGATTGTTGACCAAGATATTATGCAAGCAGTTACTACAAATATCGAATATTCAAATATATAGATATATAATGTTGGCCAAAGTATTAAATTATAATTTTAAATACTTTGATTGATGTCCAGAGTAAGTAGTTAATTATTCATAAAATTAACAATTATTAAATTTTAGTCTAGACGTACCTTAATTTCCACACATGGTTGGTATATAAATTTGGTCAATTTTCACTGAGGTTTAACGTACATGCATTTTATTATCGAAGCAAACAACTTCCAGGCACACATCTAATACAACAAACTTAATGGAAAACAACTTATGAACATTTGAATTTTCTATAAATTATTTTTTTCTTTTCCTCTATCTTCTTTACTTGGGAAATTCTTCGATAATTTGCGGATTTATTGTTGTTGCTCTTCTATATAATACATGTTTTTTCGTCCAAAATTTTCACTTTTAAGATAATGAGTTCGATTCACTTTATAATTGTGTGTTTTTCAACCTCCACGTTCTGAGTTTCAAGAAAATATTTTTTAAGACTTTCAAGTCAAATATTTTTGTTAACATACATACAATCACCCGTTCATGTTGACAATGAATTGACTTTAAATATCATCTCATAAGTGTGATACTAGAGGCCATGTTTCATAATATATCAAAATTATATATGAGTTGATTTAATTTATGCGGGTGGAACTTAAAAAATATACTATATTTTATTTTATTTATACTGAAGTTCTCGTGTTTATTCAATTCAAATATTTTCCATAGTATTCGTTTATCGCACGAATGAAAGGGCTAGTTTTAATTAAAAGGTGTACACAAAGGAGAAGGTGGCTATCAATTAGTCAGATGAATGAATAAAAGAGAGTGAAATGATGTAAGAACAATTCTTAAATTACACAAAGGATATACATGTTTGGATTATGATTCATTGAATTTTGTTTTTTTATATTTAAAATCTTGAGATATTGAGAATTTTATAAATAATAATAATTTTTGTTATTATAAAATTTATATTTATTTACTTTTTATTTTAAATGTCAAATCATGTATAAAAAAAATAAAAGCCATTGTATTATTATATTCTATTTATTACTTTAAATTTAAAAGAATGAGAGGGACATGGGCGACAAGAAGATAAATTCAATAAACATATGTTAACTTTTAGATTGCAAAAATTGTTGATTTGATATTTGAATTTTAATTTTAAAACAAATTAGTTCAAAATTTAGAATCAGCATCCAATACATTAAATATCTGTCCAAACAAATCCGAAAGGAATGGGTCAGGTAATTGATAGATAATCCAAGTTTATGTCAGAGGATCAATATTTATTCTCGTTTCTCATACCTTCCCTTCACATCCAAAATAGTTAGAAAAATAAAATATTGCAAATTGATCATACGCAAGTCTGGCACTGGATTTTATTTTTATTTTTTATTTAAAGATGGGCCATGCTTGCCTTCATGTAGTAGGTGAGTATCTATACTTGTCTTTTTACAATTTTTGAAGGCTCTTCTATAATTATTCTGTGCTCTAACAAACATATATTCTTTGCATGGATTACACAATTATAGAGTAGTAATATTTAAACATTTTTTTCAGCAGGTGTATAGCTAGCTGGTTATGTTACAACTGGACACTGTTGAAAATTATGTACTTAATTAAATCAATTTCTTAAAAATTCTTGTAGTCAGACCTCACATGCATGGTAGGTGTAAAGCCTTCATAATTATTCAACGTGCATACTTAATTTCTTTGCACTTAATGATTGTATTTTTTTTTTGATAATTTTAATTTCTATATTTAGTCGCAATCATTAATCAAGAATCATGTCCATATTTTGAAATTTAGTCCCTAATTTTGACTTAAAACACTCAATTTATCGACGTTCAGACGGTCGGTTCGAATAATGACCTAGAAATTAAAATACAAATGTTAAGCTTATTACGGTGGCCCTAGCTATAAAACCATTGAATTCAGCCATAATTTTTTAACGTGAGTGCAAGCATCAGATGGTGGGATGATCTTTTTCTATATTTTCTTTTGACAGAAGTACATTAGATTTTTGATATTTCAAAATCTTGTCAATGTAACGAAACTATGATTCGAGTGTTTTCGTTATTTCTTTTTATTCCACCAATCACGGTACCAAACTTTTAACTAATTTATTTAATTTTAGCTATAATATGCTGCCACTAATAAAAGCAGATTTCCTTTATTCTTTTCACAGATGAAGAGAAGGAAAGAAAGAGAAGAATAAACACTCTTTCAAGCTGTCTCACTATAACATAATTATAGATTCCTCAATTCCTCGTCACTATTTTTTTTTAAAGATCATTTTTTGAGATGCCCTTCTTCAACCTTGTCAATCTTATCCAAAAGAATAATAGCCAGAAAAAAAAAAAAACCGAAAGAAAAAAACATGTTTCCCTCATTCTCCCTGTGGAATGTGGTAGGTGGAAAATGACAAAAATGCTGACTTGCATGTGGTGCAAGTCATTCACATGAAAAGATGAGTTATTTGTTGTAAATTGGATTAATTCTAATTAAATGGTACAGCGATAATTCATGCTAATGAATTGTATAGGATTATTCTACGTGTCGTGTAGATAATTGTAGCATTTTGAATTTCTCAAATTCATTTATTGGTGAGTGAGAAATGATGCTTGAAAGTTAAACGGTTTGCTTTATTACTTTATCGGTTATCCCACATTGAATGTTAGTTAATGTGGAAGAGAGTTTAAAAATGATTACATTTCTTTAATGTACATTTAGTGGGCCAGAGAATGTTGTGGGCTTTGTGTAAACAAAGTTCACGCGGGCTCTTGGACTTGGGTTCACCAGTCCGCCTTCGGCGAAGCCGAGCGGATCCGAGCCCCAGCCCGGACCTCGGTCCTCGGTCCTGGGCTCTGGGCCTGGGCCTTGGACTTGGGTCTGACTTACTTTTTAGCCACGTGCAGTTTGACCCCTGATTTTTCCCAAACGCCTGAGAATACAAACTCTTGATCTTCTGACCGTTCAGACGTTTCTTGACGTTTGAATTCAACATGCATGTATCTGCACGCTTAACCTGTCCAGGTTCTTACTGGCTTTTGCTGACTGTTGGAGAGACTTAATGACGCATTTAAAAACGTCATTAAGTAGGCTGTTACCTCCCCTGAAAATCCCTATATAAGGGTGTTTTTCTCCGGTTCGTTTACTTTTCCTTACACAGAGAAATCACCTGAAAAACAACATCACTTACACAACATATTGCTTCAGTGTTTTCTTTCTTACATATCTCGTTTCAATTTCTTTCAGTTCGTCGGAGCTCTGGTTTCTAACAGTGCTGTTAAACCAGAGACGAAAAGTCGTTTTACCTTTGGGGACGAATTGCCTAAACCGAAGAGCACTACCGGGGCAATATCGTCTTGCGGGAAGAGATTTTCTCGACTCGACTTGAATTATTGTTTTCTGTTTTTCTGTTCTCTTTTCCAGTTTTTGTGTTATTTAGTTACATACCTGTTCGAGCTCTACTCAGAGTTGTAATAGTTTCAAACATTATTTTCAACTAGGGTCATATCATATATCAACTTTTCAATTTTTACTAGGGCACAAGTGATTAGTATTTTCTATCCATATAAAGCCACTATAAATGTAAAACATTTGGGGTGGAAGCAAAAGGATATACAAGTCACTTTCCATCGAAAATTGTAGAAATCGTTAAATACTAATCGGATGATAATTAGCCAAATGCGTAGTAATCTAGTACTACTTATGAATACTACTAATTTCTCATATATTTTACTACCCGATTTTATATTAATCTTTCATGGAGAGTCACATTCCATTGAGAATTGTAGAAATCGTTAAACACTAGTCGGACGATAATTAGCCAAATGATTAGTAATCTAGTACTGCTTATGAATACTACTAATTTCTCATATATTTTACTACCCGATTTTATAACAATCTTTCGAGATGGTTTTTCTTATCAATTTGGAAAAAAAATCGTTTAAACTAGGGACACTTGAGTCGATATTTATAGAATTGGAACCACTCCGACTTTACGCTGTTTCTTTGTATGCTTAGTCTTTTTCCAAGTCAAATAAGTAAATTTTAGTTAGATTTGTATAATAAGTCCCGTTGAGATCTATCTTTTGTTTTTGATCAGGCCCTTTGAAGGAATTAATATAGTCCGTAAACTTAATTTAAGCTTTGTAGAATTGTCGGAAATACAATGAGCACAAACAGGAATTGTAAATATATCATTAAAAATTGGAAAAAATAAAACTGAAAGTATAAGAAAAGTCGAGTCGAGTAGAACTCTATCCGCAAGGCAAAATTGCCCCGGTTGTGTTCTTCAGTTTAGGCAATTTGTCCCCGAAGATAAAATGACTAATATCTCTGGTATAACAGCACCGTTAATACCAGAGCTCCGGCGAACTGGAGAAGTTGGACTGAACTACGTAAGAAAGAAAATGCAGAATGATATGCTTGCAGAATGCTGAGAGTTCTTATGTTTTCTGGTGATTTTTCGTGTGTAGAAATGCAGGGACTTCTCACCCTTTTATAGGGGTTCCAGCAGCAGCAAGCTTAATGATGTCCTGAAAGGCATCATTAAGACGTTCAAACGTACCTGGCACCTGACAACATGAACTTGGACAGGTTCAGCATGTACACACAAACGCAGCCAGGAGAATGGTCAAAGTAGCGTCCATGCATGCATTAAGTAGAATGACGTTTGACCTGAACGGTCAGAAGTTTCAGGAGTGTATGTTTGAGAACGTACACAGATAGTTCAGAGGCCTAAAAACGCACGTGGATAAAAAGTTAGTAAGGGTTGAACCGGACCACCACAATCGGACCAGCCAATTCGGACTAATTGCCCAAGACCCAAGTCCCAGGTTCAAGGTCCGGGACCGGGCTCGGGCTCGGATCCGCCATCGGCTTCGCCGAAGGCGGACTGGCGAACCCAAGTCCAAGAGCCCGCGTGAACTTTGTTCACACAAAGTCCAAAACACTCACTGGCCCACTTGATGTCCACTAATGAAATGTAATCATTTTTAAACGCCCTTCCACATTGATTAACTTTCAATGTGGGATACACAATAAAGTACTTAAAGCAACCGTTCAACTTCAAAGAATTATTTCTCACTCACCAATAAATGGATTTGAGAAATTCAAAATGCTATGATTATCTACACGACACGTAGATCGAGCCTATACAATTCGTTACAATGGATTTTTTCTGCACCATTAATTAGAATAAATCCAATTTAACAACAACCCCCCATATGAGTGAGAAAACTCAAAAACAAAATATGAATGCAAATACATAGCTCAGTCCTTAAGAGACAATAGAGAATAGGGATAGGTGGCTTGTGGTCTTGAACCCTCCTTAGTTAATACTACCGAGCATACCGAAAGATTAGTGAACATAAATCTTGAAATATTCCCCTTTGTGTATACTAGATAATAGTACCAACCCATTAAGGTCTCAGAATTCTTCCGTTCTCACGTTTTGTGTCCATTTCTGGCCATGGACAACTTATTTGGATTCATAAGAATTCAGTAGAAGCGGCCCTCATTTCTCGCTTACATAGTGATTCTTAAAAGGAGTATTCTGTCATACTCAAGTCAAAGACCTACACAAGAATCATTAAAAATCAGAGATTTATCCTCACCACATGACATATTAAAAACTCTACTTTTGCCGTTAAGGAATAGGGTCGTAGAGTTTTACTTACCAGACTTTTATAGTTTAGTTTTCCCATTGAACCAAGTTTGTGGGATCTCCACTCATCATGGTTGGGTTTCCACTACAATCATCTTTAAGATGTGGATTTCACTCCCATTCCTTCAAGCAACTTATACATCTGATCTCGAGCTATGTTTTTAGTGAATGGATCCGCTAGATTATTTATCGACCTTACGTAGACAACTGAGATAACCCCACTCGATAACAGATGTTTTATGGTGTTATGTCTCTAATGAATATGTCGAGACTTACCATTATACAAACCACTTCTTGCCCTTCCAATAGCAGCTTAATTGTCGCAGTGAAGCATAACTGGCAGCACGGGTTTCTCCCAACATAGAATATCTTCCAAAAAGTTACGAAGCCATTCTGCTTCTTCACCTGCTTTGTCCAAAGAGATAAACTCATATTCCAAGGTGGATCGGTCTATACATGTCTATTTAGTGGATCTCCAAGAAATAGCTCCTCCCCCTATTACAAACACATATCCACTTGTTGACAGTGAGTTCTTTTAGTCGGATATCCAGTTTGCATCACAATAACCTTCAAGTACCCTGGGGTATCTACCATAATGTAGCCAAAAGTTCAGAGTATACTTTAAGTATCTCAAAACTCTCACAAGCGCTATCCAGTGTTCTCCACTTGGATTGCTTGTATATTGACTCAGTTTGTCGCACTCGTTTATTTTGAACCCATTTGACATCATCATTTCGTCAAATTTCAAGTGCCATTGTAAAGGTGCTTGTTTCAAGCCATATAAAGACTTAACCAGTTTGCACACCTTTCTTTCTTATCCAGGTTTTATAAAACCTTCAGGTTATTCCATATAGACTTCCTCTTTTAAATCGCCATTTAGAAAAGCTGTTTTTACATCCATTTGGTAAATCTCAAGATTGTGCAAAGCAACAATCGCTAGAAGCACCCGAATAGAAGTAATTCTCGTCACAGGAGAGTATGTATCAAAGCAATCATATCCCTCCTTCAAGAGAAATCCTTTCACAACCATACGAGCTTTATACTTATCGATTGATCCATCAGCTCTGAAATTTCATTTCAGAATCCATTTACTCCCTAAAGGTTTACAACCTTCAGGTAAATCAGTCAGAATCCACGTATGGTTCTGCATGATCGAATCGATCTCGCTCTGTACAGCTTCCTTCTAAAATGAACTATCAGTCCGTGAGAAAGCTTCTTTCAATGAATTTGGTTCTTCATCCAAGAGAAAAACCACATAGTCGGGACCGAAATCCTTAGCAACTTTAGCTCGAGTGCTCCGTCTAGGAGTTAGAGCTTCAAGTTCTGAACCAGGTCGTTTACGAGACTTAGGTTCAACCCCAAAAAGTTCTTGACTTGTAGTTCCTTCAACATTACCAGTGTTTGAACTGGAAGCAGCTTTATCCTTACAAGGATAGATATCTTCAAAGAATATCGCATCCCTTGACTCAATGGTAGTTCCAACATTCATGTCCGGAACATCTGACCTATGGATGATAAATCGATAGGCGGTACTATTTAGTGCATAACCAATAAAAATACAATCAACTGTTTTAGGTCCGATTGTCACTTGCTTCGGTAGAGACACTTCTATCTTCGCTAAACACCCCCACACTTTTGAGGTATTTATAAGAAGGTTTCCTTCCTTTCCACAACTCATAGGGAGTTTTGTCCCTACCTTTAAGTGGAGTTTTATTAAGGATATAGTTTGCCGTTAAAACAGCTTCCCCCCACATGTTCTGAGGTAACCCTGAACTAATGAACAACGCATTCATCATCTCTTTCAAAGTACGATTCTTGCGTTCTGTAATGCCGTTCGATTGAGATGCATACGGAGCTGTAGTTTGATGAATTATGCCACTTTCGTGCACAACTCCTTAAACGGAGCTACGTTTTCCCCTCCTCTATCACTTCGGATGATTTGATCTTGCAGTTAAGTTGATTCTCGGCTTCACTTTTGAAGTTCTTAAAAGCTTCAATAGCCTCATCTTTACCTCTTAAAAGGTATAGATAAAAATACCTTGTGCAATCGTCAATAAAAGTAATAAAATACTTTTTGACACCTCTTGTTTACACAAACTTCAAATCATATACATCCGTGTGAATTAATTCTAAAGCTATCGTGCTCCTTTCTATTGCATTAAACGGTAACTTTGTCAGTTTTGCTTCTACACAAACTTCACACTTACTTTTATTAACAAATTCATTTACTTTAAGCAAATTGAGATTTGACAATCGTTTTATTTCATTTAGATTAACGTGGCCTAATCTACAATGCCATAAACTGGAGCACTCAGTCAAGTAATAGGAATAAGAAGCAATTTTATTAATGATAGGTTTTGGGTGTATAACCATTACATTGAGTTTGAATAGTCCATCTGTAAGGTAAACCTTACCCAGAGGGTGTCCAAACTTAGACAAAACAAATTTATTAGCCTCAAATACAAGTTTAAAACCACGACTAACTAGTATTGAACCAGAGACTAAATTCTTCCGGATGTCCGGAACATGCAGCACCTCACTCAGAGTGATCTCCTTGCCGGAGGTCATTTTGAGGAAAACCGAACCAACGCCTGCGACTTGCGAAGAAGCTTGGTTCCCCATGTTCAACTTCCTTCCTTCACAGGGATGGAATTTGGAGAACAAGCTTTGGTCTGCACACATATGGGCGGTTGCAGCAGTGTCGATGAACCATTGATCACGGTTCTCGACCATATTGGCTTCCTCAGTGATAACCACAATAAGATCATCACTAGATAGCTCTTTATCGGCTAAGTGGGCACTCGGCTTGGCCTTCTTTTGATTTGGCTTGCGACAGTCCTTAGACCTGTGTCCAGGTTTGCCACAATTGTAGCAGTCGCCACTGAACTTCTGAGAAGAAGGAGCTTTTGGCTTTGCGTTGCCAGAACGCGGCCTCTTCTTTGAGTTGTTTCCTTGTTCAAGTAGATTCACCCTGGGTTCGAATGAACCTTTCGACTTTTGGTACTGAACTCAAACTTCGGACTTAATTCGTACCTTCCGGATAACATCTTCAAGAGACATCGCCTTTCGCTTGTGCTTGAGATATGTCTTGAAGTCTTTCCAGTTCGGAGGAAGTTTATCAATCATGGCAGAAGCCGTGAAAGCATCAGGAAGTACCATCCCTTCGGCGTGGACGTCATTCACCACCATTTGGAATTGTTGAACTTGTTTCATAACTGGGCGAAAATCGACCATTTTGTAGTCCATGAAATTTGTGACTACAAACTTCTTAGTATCAGCCTCGTCAGAGATGTACTTCTTCTCGAGTGCCTCCCAGATTTTCTTGGAGGTCTTTACGTCCGAGTACACGTTACTCAAACTATCTTCTAGGCTACTTAGGAGAAAGCCTTTGCACAGATAGTAGCCGTTGTTCCAGTTATCGTAGGCGGCACGACTATTGAAGTTGGTCTCGGACTCATCCGGAGTAGGTGGTTCGTCTTCCTTCATGAAGTTAGCGAAACCAAGCATCGTAAGGTAGACCAGCATCTTTTGTTGCCACCTCTTGAAGACGTCACCATTGAATTTTGGAGGTTTCTCCGCGGCGGGCATAATCTGTGAGGAGTGCACCGGAGCGGTCATAGTAGGAACAAATGTCCCCGTCATACCCGTTGAATGGGTAATCGATGAGTACGTCGGCGGAGCCGTTGCGAACATGCTTGGAACCGAAGTTCCCGTCATCCCAGTAGGATGGATTATAGTTGGGTTTGACACCTTTTGGACCAAAGTCCCCATCCCATAAGGGAATGATCCAGAAAACATACTTGGAACAGAAGTTCCCATCATCCCAGTAGGATGGTTCACAGCCAAAGCTGACACAGTTAGGACCGAAGTCCCCATCCCATAAGGGAACTATCCATCAGCCGAAGTAGTGCCTGAGTTCGGGTTGTTTGCCAAGATGCGCCTTGACAGTGTCTCAAGGAGGGTGTCAAAAGTTCCTTGATTGAGTAGGAAATCAGCATGACTCATGTTCATGTTTGGCGTAGACGCGCCAATTGTTGAGGTGTTCGTGACTGCAGGGGCAGTAGTCGTCATCGAAATGGTAGAGGTCATGGCAGGGCAGTCGATCTCTTCGGAGTGCTGGAAGTAGACATCTTTCCGGTAGTTATATTAAAACAAAAAAATTACAAATAATAAATTTCGTCTTGCGATTGTCGGAAATACAATGAGCACAAACAGGGATTGTAAATATATCACTAAAAACTGGAAAGAATAAAATTAAAAGTATAAGAAAAGTCGAGTCGAGTAGAACTCTATCCGCAAGATAAAATTACCCCGGTAGTTCTCTTTGATTTAGGCAACTCGTCCCCAAAGATAAAACGACTAACGTCTCTGGTATAACAGCACCGTTAATACTAGAGCTCCGGCGAACTGGGAGAAGTTGGGCTGAACTACGTAAGAAAGAAAATGCAAAATTATATGCTTGCAGAATGCTGAGAGTTCTTATGTTTTCTGGTGATTTTTCGTGTGTAGAAATGCAGGGACTTCTCATCCTTTTATAGGGGTTCCAGCAGCAGCCAGCTTAATGATGTCCTTAAAGGCATTATTAAGACGTTCAAACGTACCTGGCACCTGACAGCATGAACTTGGACAGGTTCAGCGTGTACATACAAACGCAGCCAGGAGAATGGTCAAAGTAACGTCCATGCATGCATTAAGTAGCATGACGTTTGACCTGAACGATCAGGAGTTTTAGGAGTGTACGTTTGAAAACGTACACAAATAGTTCAGAGGCCAAAAACCGCACGTGGCTAAAAAGTTAGCCAGGGTTGAACCGGACCACCACAATCGGACCAATTGCCCAAGACCCAAGTCCGGGTCCGGGTGAGCTTTATTCACACAAAGTCCACAACACCCACTGACCCACTTGATGTCCACTAATGAAATGTAATCATTTTTAAACTCCCTTCCACATTGATTAACTTTCAATGTGGGATACATAATAAAGTACTTAAAACAACCGTTCAACTTCAAAGCATTATTTCTCACTCACCAATAAATGGATTTGAGAAATTCAAAATGCTATGATTATCTACACGACACGTAGATCGAACTTATACAATTCGTTTCAAAATTTTTTTTGCTGCACCAGTTATTAGAACAAATCCAATTTAACAAACAAGAATTTCATTAGAATACTTGACTTCCTCTCCCAATTTATTAAAAAGGTCGAACTAAAAACTAAAACTAAAATAAAAACTCCTCCAAGGCTCAATTCAATTAAGTCCGCTCTTTAGATTATACCCATTGAGTTGGTCTCAATTTTGAATAATGGAATTCCCAAACTCACTTGGATTTAACACTTTTTTAGTTGATTCTTAAAGTGTATTATTATAAGACATTTAATCTAATATATTATGATTTAACATAATATTAGAGCAAATATAATTACTATTTATTGTAGATCAGTCAAACCAACAACCAAAAAACAAGATTAAGTCAATCATCAATCGAATCCAAGAAACATTGTTGTGATGTGCGAAAGCTTGCCATCAAAGATAAGATATCATATTTTTTCTTCTCTCTGATACTTTTTGTCAAACGGTTTGTTTCACTTCGCTATCAACTTTTCATTAGTTATATTTTCAGTACGCATTTAACGGTTTACTCTTCATAGTACTTACTACTCTGCTGTCACATTTATTCTATGGATCTAAATCGTTACCTCTTTCTATAATAATCTGCCCTCAGACCCACAGAAGAGAAACACTGGGTATCTTGTATAATGAGGGGCCATGTTTTGCTTAATTCAGTTATGATATTGTTGAATGCATTCATACAGAATTATAATTGAAGAATAAATCGAAAAGTTAGGGTTCACTCAAAATATAAATGTTATTGCTTGAATGAATATGGATTACGGATTCATTATACATATATAGAGGCTACCGAAGTATCTAGAACAATACAGACCTGACATTTACTACCCTATAGGATTAGAGTTTATTTCTTGGTGTCTAGATTGACTAAGTTTGAATAGTACAAATGTGATGCAAAAGTGAAACCATTCTGACATTGGGTGATGCGATAAAAAAATTGGTTCACCCAAAAAAAAGAAAAAGTACTGGTTAAAATTCGTGTTTGTCGATCTGATCGACCTCCAGATAACTTCTATCGACCTAATCAATTTACAAATAAAACTCAAATTGAATAGTTCCGATGTAGGCTTTCCGATGCTTAAGTCAGTCCCTTTTTATATTGATATATGAGAGGTCAAAATAGGATAAAAATTAACTTAGAGTAGAAGTGAGGCATGCGTCCTTTTTATATAGAGATGAGACGTGTTTTCAATTTAGGGTTCCCGTCACATATTCAAATAACAATACCATAAATAACCATCGACTAAAAATCATGATTTCTCATATATGCTAAGTTACCATAAATGTTAGAACTCTCTTATTTGTCAAGTTACCAATTTTGCCCATGCGCTTAGTTCGTCGGGGCACCATACCATAGTCCATATCATCCCACCAGGGCCCAAGGTTCGATTAACCACAGCCCAGCTTTCAATACCGACCTATTATAATACCATTTACCGGAAAAATTATTTTATTAGTACATTATATTGTCCACTTTTCAAAACACGTCCACGATATTGTCCACTATCAAAACACATCCACTAAATTGGTAAAATTATCAAAAAAGATACAAAATTATCAAGATCGGGTCCAAATGATGACGTGGCGTGATTATTTGTTTTCTTATCATTATTTATTTATTTTCATTCATTAATTCAAAAACAAAAATGTCATTTATCAAACTTGTCCTCTCTCATTTTTATGTTTATTCTTTTTCTCTTCTATCTTTTTTATTTTCCATTTCTTTCTCCTTTTTGCTATTTTTTTTTTCTGCCAAACCCCTTTTCTATAAACTCATTTTCCCCTTTTCAAGAAAAGAAATGTCAAATATCGGTGGTGCAAGGAAAGCATGCGGCAGAGCCGGCAGCACGAGGCTGGCTGGCTTCGCAGTTTCAGATTGTGGGCTCTGTTCTCGGCTCAGATCTGAATCGGTCGAAACTTGAGGCAGATATGGCTATGACAGTAGGTTCTCGATCTTATCAAAGGGTGAAGGTCCTAGGCTGTGGAAATCTAGACGATCACTTGACTGTGGAGACGGGCTTGAGCCGCTCTTTTATTTCCATTTGCCCTCTTTTCCTCCCATTTTTCTTCTATTTTCCATTTTGTGTGCAGAAACTTGTTTGGAGTGCCGTGGTTGCGATGGTGGTGTATTTTGTTTAATCCAGATTTACAACTGCTACATTGGATGATTTGTTTGCTGGAATTATAATTTTTTTTCATCCGAATTTTTATTTGAACAAAATACAATTAATTGAGGGCCGTGATTTATCAGGAAAATAATGGAAAAAACTTTGGAAATTTGTTGTCGGTATTTGTTTTCTGAAAAAGGGGAAAAAAGAAAAAAGAGAAGGGAAAAAAGAGATCGGGCAAAATTGGTAAATTGCAATATTTTTTTCATTTAATGAATAAAAATAAATAAAAAATAATAAAAAAATAAATAATCACGCCACGTCAGCATTTGGGCCCGATCTTGATAACTTTGTACCTTTTTTGATAATCTTATCAACATAGTAGATGTGTTTTGATAGTGGACAATATCGTGGATGTATTATGGAAAATGGACAATATAATTTACTAAGAAAACAAATTTCCCACCATTTACCTCGTAAGAGCTCACCACTCTCATATAAGAGTTCGCCACTCCCACACAAGAGCTCGCCACTCCTATGCACAGGTCGCCTCTCCTCAAGAAAAGGTCGCCTCACCTAAAGAAGAGATTGTCTTTCTGACCTAAAACCCACATGTATACCGACTTGAATATTTGATGCCGTATCAGCTAGTCCCCCAAATTCTACTTGATTGAGGTAGGAAATCATGTGAAATGTAATCATAGTATCTCAAAAGTCAATTCCACGCACACCTTGGTAAAAGCGCAAAACCATCAAAGATCACCTCAGACTTCAAAACACTAAATTCATACCGTCATTATGTCGACTCGTGTCGTATGCCCATTTCCTCGTAATATATTATTCTTGTGGGCCAGAAAATGAAAGGCCCACAATTAACTCGACTATGCTTTTGTGTTGCCCCATTTCACCTGTCTTTTCAAATTTGCGTCGCTCCCAACACAACCGTCCTTTCATCTTCCTCCTCTGCATACCAAAAAACCAAAAAGAATGCTTCACCATTTCCAACTGCAAAAACCTTCACAAATTCCTCATCAAGAAAATCCAATAATCTCTGATTCATAAATTCAGCTTGATAAAATCCTCCAATATGCACTATCATGGGTAAGTCCCCCTAATTCTTATTAATTTATCTTTTTGCAATGCAATTTCCCATTTCAATTTTAATTTTCTGCACGCTGAATATATCTCCTTTCCCCTCCCCCATTTTCTGTTTTGCTGCTGCGTGTTGTTTCTAGCAATTACTGACTCCGATTCTCAAAAATCCTAATTCGCCATGAACTCGACCCCAATCCTAGACTTTTCCTACAAAAGTGAATTTGTAAAAATTCCCCTAAATAGGAAAAATAGTAGAAAAAATGTAAATCAACCTATAACCGGTCTCATAGATGAACCGACGGGGAGCCCTACTTTGGCCAAGCTAGAAGCCCAAACTAGGGTTCTAACTGAGGAAATTCCTGAAGCCATCCCTCTATCCCAATCGCGAGCTTCTCCTCTAACTGACCTAGATATTTTTCTTATTAACCCAGTAACCGTCGTTTCGCCATCCGCTCACGCCGACCTACCCATTCTTTCCCGAACTACCCGAGCCACTATTGAAAACCTCTGGGTAGTTCCTGACCGCAATCTGCTTTCAGCCTTTATTGAAAGCCTTCACCTCCCGAGCACCATACGATTCATCCAACCCGAGGCCGGCAAAACTGACCCAAACAACCCCCTCCTAACCATATCACAGTTTCCGACGACCATGTGAAGGTAGGAATTAGGTTTCCTATCCACCCTTTCATGGTCACCATGGCAAAAAAAATATGGAGTCCCCATACTCCAAATGGCCCCTAACTCTATTAGGTTTATCACAGGATATATAATAATATGTACATTATATAATGTAGAGCCAGACATAGATTTTCTTTTCTTTTTTTATGCAATAAAAAACCAGAAAAGTACCTTTTACCATTCTTCTCGCCAAAAGGCGCATTTTCTTGTTCGCCCTTCCTATAAGGTCTATGAATGGCGATAAATATTCTTCTTCCTGTCCTCCAGTGAAAACTGGACCTTCCTTACAGAATGGTAGGAGGCAACCCCTCCTCAAGGGACAATGCTCACAAAGAAGAAAAACCCCTCTCTGCATAAAGAATACACAAATGTGATTGCTAAATAGAATAAGTTTCCATGTGACGTGGTGAAACTTACGGAGTCGGAGAGGGTACATTCTTTTTGGTCCTCAATCAGCGAACTCCGAGCTTGAATTCGGTAGGTTTGACACACTTTAGATCTTTCACTCTTTAAGCCATATTAAAACAATCAATAACTATTTTTCTTCTTGTAAAATGATTTGTGCTCGCCAGTGGATCATCTAGCTCCGAAGGTGCAACAGTGGCCCAACCAGATTTGACTCCTGCTGTAACCTCCTCGGCCCCACAATAAACACAAAGGAGGAGATAGAGATTGCACTCGCAACAAGAAACACACAGGTTGAGGTCGCCAGCTCTGATGACCAGCTACCTCTGCACACTTCAGTGGGAAAGGGTAGGAAAAAAGATGTTCGTGGCTAATCTGGGGGTCGGTCCACATCCCCTCGCCCAAAATGCCTCCACACACAAGGAGCGTCTAGCTCGGGCTCTCTAATTTTGAATGATGGCCTCCTGAATTGCAGTGATACTGCCCAATTCCAACCGTTTCTCCAGAGCTAAATGTTGAACCAAGATAAAAAATATCTGGCAACCCTCAAGATGGCTGAACAAGAGACCATAATGTCACAATATTTTGCTCAGGTAATTATTCTTCGAAGCTTCCTCCTACTATCTTATATTTTAACATGCTCCTAACTCATAACTTTTTATCTATTATTTTTGTTAACACAGCTCCAGCCTATCGTGACTTTAATATCCATTCAACTGCTAGTTGTCGGTGCCGAGGAGGAATCCATAGACAAGTGGAAATAGGCGTGTAGCGAGCTAGCATCCTAGGCCATCAAACAAACCAAATAACTTTCCTTGACCCAAGGAGAGCTGGATGAGTCTCGACGCTAAATAATGGCTCGAGAAGAGGAGCTGAATATCTCAAAGTCTGAGATTGTCAGGCTCGCAAAATGCCAAACCAAAATGGAAGGCCTTCTGCAGAAGAAGGACAAGGATAAGGAAAAGGAAGTGCATGCGGCACATGATCAGGGCATTGATGACGTTCGTCGCACATTCCTGAGGAGTGAGGTGGGTCAGCAGTTTGTCAGAGCTTATTGGACAAGTTTGATAGTGACCTACCGCCATACGACCACCTTTTTGGAGAAGGTGGGCAAAGGAGCTAAGATGTACCTGAGGACTACCATTGAGTGAGCCAAAGAGCAGATCCAGGTGGTGGGACTCAACCTCCAACTAGATGAGAAAAAGTTCGAGACAGATCTACCTCCATTTAGTTTCTGGCAAGGTGATATCGATCAAGATATAAAGGTTGCCTCGTGGAACCAATGTGCAGCTCAGGCGGTGGTATCAGCAGAGCTCAGTGGCGAGCTCGACGTCCCTCTGGATGAGTTCGTTCCCCCTATAGCCCCTGATGTAATTTGCACCTTATAAGCTTTGTAACTCAACTCCTACTATAATGAAGTTTTATCCTCCTGCACCACATAATTTTAGTTCGCCATGAATGAATCATACCTTTGTATATAAGAACTTACACCTTTCATTTTCTCAGTAAAAATTCCATCAAGCTAATCCATAAAACATGTGATTATAAAAACCCTTATCCATTTGAACCATAGAAGAAAAGCTGTATAAATGCCTTAATCATAAAAACCTCTACTTGAGCATTACCTTATAACCATAAAACCTGCTAGCCATGAACCTTTATATAAGGTTAGGACACCATAACACTTACCGACCTAACACATCCATAAAATCTCTGCCAATTTATGCATGTGTCAACTTATTGAAACTTATCATAAAGTTACCACCGACCTGACACAAGTTAGCACATTAAAACAAGCTAAAACCATATTAAACCATATATGACCAAGAAAGCCACCCAGTCCCCCGTGTTTAGATAAACCTTGTCAAGACTAGACCATACCACATTCAAATAAACATATAATCAAATGGCCATATATACATATTCAGGTCGTACCTCCAAAACCATATTGACAATTGGTCCCCCATACTCATAAAACCTACTACAGACTTAATCACGTATCGACCCCTACCCAAAAACAGAACCCATAACCATAAAAAAAATCATCCCTCGCCGACCTATAAAAGCATTAGCCCATAACCATGAAAAACCATCAAACTATAAACTACCGCCGACCTATAAAAGCGTCAGCCCATAACCATAGAAACTATCAAACCATAAACTATAAACCATCATCGACCTATAAAAGCATCAGCCCATAACCATAAAAATTATATCCATCTCCGACCTATAAAAGTGTCACCCCATAACCATAAAAACAATATCCATCACAGACCTATAAAAGCATCAGCCCATAACCATAAAAATTATATCCATAAACTCATATTACCATAATCACCATCCTTTATTCATCGCTGATCTAGACAAGCATCAGCCCATAATAAATAGTTTAAAATAAACCAGAATCCATCACTGGCCTAAACAAGAGTCGGTCCATAATTATAAAAGTTAGAAAATATAACCATAATCCATTCTCCAAGGAGCTAGGCATAGTACTTCTTCAGGTGGAAAATATTCCAGCTCCTTGGTAACGCCTTTTCCTCCTCATCTTCTAGAACATATGCACCTCTTTTTAATACCTTGAGCACCTTGAATGGTCCCACCCAGTTAGGATCCAACTTCTTTGTGGTATATATTGCATCGGAACGCTTCCAAACTAAATCGCCGACCTGAAAATGCCTCCTTTTCACCCTTTTATTATACGCCGCCTGAATCCTTTGCTTGTATCTCTCCACGCGTACTGCTGCCTTTTCTCTTATTTCCTCAATTGTTTCTAATGGTTTTCTAGCAAATCGTTCATTTTCTACTTCATTAAAAGTTTCCAGGTGATGCGACCCCCTATGATTTCTGCTGGGATAACAACTTCCATACCATAAACCAAACTAAAGGGTAATTCGCATGTAGTAGTTCGCCGGGTTGTTCGATAAGCCCACAAAACAGAACACAACTCCTCAAGCTAAAGTCTTATTGTTTTTTCCAGCCGCAACTTAATTCCCTGCACAATAATTCTATTAGTAACCTGAACTTGCACATTAGCTTGGGGATGTGCTACCGAAGTAAAACGCTATTTCATTCCATTGTCTTGCACCATGTGCCCATTAAATTGTGCACCATTGTCCGAGACTAACACCAGCGGCACGCCATACCTGCAAAATATAATGTTAAAAATAAAATAGATTATTATATGCTCGGTTATATTGGTCACAATCTCGGCCTCCACCCATCTTGTAAAATAATCCACCACGACCACCAAGTAAAGCTTTTTGCAGGGCGTCCTCGGCAATGGCCCCACTATGTCGATTCCCCATTGTGAAAATGGGTAAGGTGAGCTGATAGACGAGAAATTATGCAGTAATTAATGGTTTAAAAGTATATCTTTGTGCGCTTTATGTTGTCATATATACTGATTTCTCGCATATATATTCTTGTGGATGGATGATCACCAATTGCATATTATTCATATATTTTGCAGTATTTAGTTGCTGGATTGGTGTGACAATGATCGTCGGATGGCTCGCGGATTGATTCGGCGGAGAAGTACAAGACTTACCGTCTTAGCGGTAGAGTTAGCGGTAGCTCTTACCGCTACGCATACGCTAACACCTAGCGATTCCACCAACCGCTAAGGACACCACTGAGGAGACCGTTAAGGAGCAACAGAGAGCTCCCTGAATGAGTTAACGGTGAGCTTAACAGTAGCCTTACTATTAGCTCGACCGTTAGGAGACAACTGAGAGGTGTTAAAGGCCGGCTTAACGGTCACCTTACCGTTAGCACTACCGCTAGCTGAAAACAGAGAGGTATTTAAGGTTAGCTTAATGGTGGACATACCGCTAGATCGATAGTTAGGAGGCTGCAGAAACATGTTAATGGTCAGCTTAACGGTAGCCCTTACCGTTAGCGCCACCATTAAGGACGGACAGAGAATATCGACGACAGGTTAACGGTAGCGTTAGTGGTAGCCCTGACCGCTATGCTACCACTAATGGGCCCAGAATCCTATTTTTGGAAAGAAACTTCTACTCCAAGTTTTGGAAACTTATAAATACCTTCCATACTTTAGCAAAAAATGAGATTATTGACATTTCTAGGGTTCTAAGGCATGAAGAAGAGTCCTAGTTCCTTCTTCCATCCAAGAGGTTCAAGAGATTAAAGAAATTTGAGATCTAATTCTTCTTTCCCCTTCTTATTCAAGAACAATGTTTGATTTTCTATCTTTCTTTTATAAATTCATGAACACCATGTCGGAGAGTAGTTTATATATTTCGGTCCTTGTGATGTTGAAACCCATTGATTGATTATGTTTTGATTAATTCCCGTAATATCTATCTCGTTCTTCGTATGAGATTGTTTGTGTTATTCTATTTTCATGACAAGATTGTTTGATTTCTGATTTAGACTGATCACCTAGATTAGGAATTAGATATCAAATGATAGTAAGAGAGCTACATCCCGTGTAATTGTTGTAGTTTCTATTTTGCTTGTAGCAACTAATGGTCGCATATCATTAGGGATAACACAATAAAGTGTATTAAACTGAGCTTATGAGTTTATTGCTTAGATTAGCCTATTTGCCTAGCGTTTAATGCTGTTATTGGATTAAATTTAGAGAGCTTATTCTAGGTTTTTCATTAATTAAGTTTAATTGAAGAGCTTATTTTGATTGAATATTCGGTAAGGGCTCATTCGAGTAGCAGAGCTTATAGCTATTTAGGGCTAGTAGTTTCATATGAAAAGTGAATTATGATATTATAATTGGTTATATGAATCGATCGAGGGCGGAAAATGAACTTGGATTGAAATTTTCTCATTATTATTAAATTCTTATTAATTCTCTACATGTTTTGTTTGTTTTAGTTGATTTACTTTGATTTTTAGTTTTCATTAGTTAGTTCATCTTCTTCTAACCCTTTTTATTATTTTAATTAAATACGAATAACCACAAGTTAATCCCACTCCTCATGGGATCGTCCCTTGCTTACTTCTTCTACTAGTTAGTGGAGGAAAGTCGAGTAAAAACATAATATTTATTTTATCGCGTAACGACGCGCGGTCAAATTTTGTCAAGAAAGGTCGCCCTAAAATAATAACGAGCCCATGGATTATGGGTGCGTGCATCTGACACTTCTTGCAAGTCATAACAAGCTCACCAGGCATCCCCTTTATTCCTTGCTAGAAAAAACCAGCTCGCAAGGCCATCTCGACTAACGCCCTACTTTTGGCGTGATCTCCGCAATATCCCTCATGTATTTCCCGCAATACTTCCTACCCCACTTCTCGTGATAAGCACTTGAAGTATGGTCTAAAGTGCGACCTTTTATACAAATGACCTTTCATTAGACAAAACCACTCTGCTGTCCTGGCCTGCTCGTTAGTTAATTGTATATCTCCTGTGACCGTCTTTACAAGAATCTCCCGAATCGATGCTCACCAATCTACTCATTCTTCTAAACCATTCACCTCCTTTCATTTTTCCAAACTGCCGTGAGCTAATTCCATTAAAGTAACTGTCCTCTCGCTGCAAGTACCTAATGCCCCTACCATCTTAGCGAGTTGATCCGCCCTTATATTTTTAGCTTGGGGTATATGCTCTAATATGAATTCCTAAGACTGAGTTACCTCCTCCTCAAGATTTCCCAAGTACTCCTGCATGCGTTCTTCTCTTGCTTCAAAATACCCATCATACTGGCGAGCCACTAGTTGAGAGTCTATGTGTGCTTTTACTTGTCTAACGTTTAACTTGTTTCCAATCCCCTGTAACAATGCCTCGTACTTGGCTTCATTGTTGGAGGCTTTAAACCACAGTTTCACCATAAAATCCATGTTTTCTCCTTCCGGGCTAGTTAAAACAACTCCTAGTCCTGTGCCTATCGTCATGTTCGATCCGTCCACATGTAGCAACCGTGTTTTATTTTTTATTTTTTTACGGTTTCCCCCTCTGAATGCACCATCTCTTGTAAGAAGTCTGCCAACACTTGTGCTTTGATTGCTGTTCTTGGCTCGTACAATACATCATGCTCGCTGAGTTCGACCGCCCACTTCACTAGTCTCCCTGACACATTCGGATTACTCAATACTTGTTTGAGTGCTAAGTTGGTACGTACCTTGACCCTGTGACCCAAAAAGTAAGGTCGCAATTTCCTCGCCGTATAAATCAATGAAAATACACCTTTCTCCAATTCTAAATAGTTCAGTTCGGCTCCTCTAAGCATTTTGCTGATGTAGTAAATGACCTTTTAAACCCCAACCTCCTCCCTGATTAGTACCAAACTTATTGCAACCTCTTATACATATATGTAAAGGATTAAGTCTTCCCCTGGCATGGGTTTTGTCAATAACGGGATCTCAGACAAGTACTCCTTGAGCTTTTCAAAACCCTTTGCTACCTACTTAGTCCATTCGAACTTGGATCCCTTCCTCAAAAACCTGAAAAATGGAAAACCTTTCTCCGCTGATCTGGATATGAAGTGACTAAGCCCTAAATGAGACCTGTTAGCACCTGTACGTCTCTCATAGTATGGGGGTGGGGCATCTCCATGACAACTCGCACTTTCTCCAGATTTACTTCAGTGCCCTTTTTGTTACCATGTATCCCAAAAACTTGCCCAACCGGACTCCAAAAGTGAACTGCTTTGGATTCAACCGCATTCCCTAATGCCTTAGTATATTAAAGGCTTTCCTCAAATCATCCACATGTGGTTCTTCTTTCTTGATCTTCACAAGCATATCATCCATGCAAACCTCCATGGTTGACCCCAACATGTACTAATCTTTGATAGGGCCCCCTGCATTTTTCAACCCAAATGACATGGAAACAAAGCAATACATACCCGTTGAGGTGAAAAATCTCACCTTAGGTTGGTCCTCCTTCGCTAGTGGGATTTGATGATATCCTTGGGATGCATCCATCATACTTACAACTCGCACCCCGAAGTTGAATCTACCAGTTTATTGATGCGTAGAAGCAGATAATGGTCCTTTGGGTAGGCTTTGTTTAGCTCGTGGAAGTCAACACAAATCCTCTGTTTTCTTCCTGGTTTTTGCACCATCATGACATTGGATAAATACTCTGGGAATCGGACCACCCGGATGTGGCCAGCCTTCAGCAACTTTTGCACTTCCTCTTCAATCACTTTATCTAACTCCGCCCTGAAATGTCTCATTTTCTGTCGTACAGGTCGCGCCTCAGGATCCGCATTCTAGTGGTGCTGTGCAACTTGAGGAGATACTCCTGGTAGTTCCTCGTATCTAAAGGCAATGATATCTCGAAATTCCTTTAACAGAGTAATCAACTCCGTCCTTATGTTCTCCATCGTGTGGCTACCTATCCATGTGGTACACCGTGGTCTGCCATCTTCTAGCTCAATCTACATAAGATCTTCATGGGTTCACATAGAATTTTCCCCCTACCATAACTTTGTAGTGCTAATTATCCCCTCTTGCACATCACCGCTATGCTCTCGCTTTCCTTCGGTCATTACCTTTTTATAGTCATCTGATAACATGATCGGGAAACCTGTTGCTCCGATACTACCTCGCCCACCTTGTCCTCTGCTGGATATATTATACTCATATGGTAAGTGGAAGTGACTTCCTAGAACTCACTAAGAGTAGGTCGTTCCTGTATGATATTATAAGCTGAAGTGGACTTGTTGATTAAAAACCTCAACTTCTTCTCTAAACGTAGCTCACCTTTTCCTCATGTAACTAGAAGCACCGCCTCTCTTTCTGTGATGAACTGTTCTCCATTAAAAGTATAAATAGGTGTTTTCAAAGGTCGTATTTTTATTTTCAAATTCATTTGGTCCAAGCATGTCTGGTAGAGGATATATACCGAGCTCCCACTTTCCACGAACACTCTTTCGATGTCATATCCTCCCAACTCAGCTTTAATCACGAGCACTTCATTATGCTCCACCTGTAATCCTCATCGCTCCCTTAGGATAACAGAAATAACCAGTCATGCCACTGGGGTTCGCCTATTAATTGCAGCGACCTCACATGGTCTTGGGCGAGCTGCCTTCATATGTAATTTCTGCGCATTGTATGAGTCTTTTTCCATCGGCCTGCCTGATAACATATTTATTCTTCTTCAGTTATCTCCAGCATCTCCCCCCTTCTCGGCTCTCCTTCGTCCTTCCTGTCTTGGTCATCCCCTCGCCTACGCCGACGGGGATACCCCTGGTGGTGTTCCCAACAAAGGCTGCCTTTGTTCTTGAGGTTCCTTGTCCTTATATACTACCTCTTTCAAGTGTACTACTTTTATCAACCTCTAGATCTCCTCCTTTAAGTGCCGACAAAACTCAGTGGAATGCCCATAATTATTATGAAAGCTGTAAAAGAACTGAGACCTCGATTTAGTAGGAACTACCGTATAATCTTTCAGCCACCTGATAGCATCAGGCACTTGGTTCTCCATGATTGTAAACACCCTTGCTCTTGGTATTTCCAAGGGTGTAAAGTCCACGTCCTTCTTCCACACTCTCCCCTCATTCCTTGCTTCTCCCATCATATCCACTTACGAGGTTAAGAGCGCCCACGCAGGTCACCTTGTGTCCCTTCTAAGCTCTGACCTCCTAGAGGTTATCCTTTCCGACTTTCTGACCTCCATTCCTAAGCAAATTCTGCCATCCTCTTAGCCTCTTCCACGTGTATGTACTTCATGAACCTATCCAGGACCTCCTCGAATATATGTGTAGATCGCTTGGACAACAATGTTCCCAAGCCTCCTATCCTTACGCCTTGGTACAAAGCTCCTGCCTTCATATCGTCTGTGGCCGCGGGTACCTCCAGAGTAGCCCTAGTAAACCCGGAGACATAGTTCTTCAAGGTCTTCCCAGGTCACTGCACCACCGAGAAGAGAGATTGTGCCGTTTTCGTGTGCAACTTGGCACTAGCAAAGTGTTTCAGAAAGGCCGACTTCAAGACCTGAAAACTTGTAATTCTTCTTGGAGCTAGTTGATGGAACCAATTGTTTTGCATGTAATTGTTTTGTTTTTCCTTCTATTTTTAGTTAGAGTTTTATGTTAATTTTAGTAGTTTTTAATATAATTTTATTAAGTTTTTATGTGGTTTTTCTTGTTTTGTTGTTTTTCACTTGATTTGTTAATTCTACGTTTAGTTTAGTTAAATGAGTTCAATTAATTTGTGGATGGGGGTTATTGGTGTTAGGTTTTGATAAGAAGGCAAAAAGAAGGTGAAAATTGGCCCTTGGCTCGATTTGGCTCGAGCCAAGGCGAGTCCCGCTCGGCAGCTGCCGAGCGCTGCCGGCCATGCCCGCCTGGTTCCGCGCGCACCTGCCGAGTCCCGCCCGCAAGCTGCCAAAGCCTGCTGAGACCTGCGCGCCGAAGCTGCCGAGAACGCCGAGCACAGTCGATCGACTGCTGAGGGCTGGCTCGACTGCGCTTCAGAGAATGGCCATCCTGCCGAGAGTAGTCGATCGACTGCGAGCATGCCTGCCGAGTGCCGCCGAGATTTGCCGAGTCCCGCGCGCACGCTTGCCGACAGCTGCCGACCGCGCCGAGCCATCTCGCCCAACACCCGAACCCAACCGAGCCAATTCGACCCAAATGGTCTTATATGACCATTTTAGGTCAAATTTGTTCAAATATAGGAAGTCCATGCCTATAAGTGGTAATTGACCAATTTACCCCTAATTACCTTGTATAAATAGAACCTTACTCTCATTTTGTGAAACACACCTCCCAACCCAAGCTTGGGTTTGGGACTTAATTTCTCTCTCTAGATTTAATTTTCAAGCTTTGCCTTGGGTTTGTAAGCTCAAGAAGGATTCAAGTACTCCCTTGGATCTTTAATTCCTTACAATTTCAATCAAGCTTTTGGATTCTCTCTTTAATTCTAGTAAGCTTTCTTTTAATTTCATTCATTTTTCTTCATTTCATGCTTTTAGCCTTAGCACCTTGAATTCATGATGAAACATATGAATTGGCTATGGAATCTGGATGAGTGACTCATCTAGATCATAGATCGGCTCTTGGATCATCTTGATTTTGAGTTTTTCCTATGCTTTATTTTGATTTTTATTTTCATGCATAGTTTTAGCTTGAATTTTAGATCTACTCTTKGTTGCTTGTTATTTTCCATAAAGTTTTTAACTTTCATGTCAACTTTTATTGCTTAATCCATTCATGCCTTCGGTTTTTGTTAATTTGCATTTTTTTAGGATTTTAAGCATAGTTGTACCTTGTGCATGCATGCTTGTACTTGGTGAAACAATGCATTTTCTTGCTTAATTCCTTAATTGCTTTGCATTTTATGTTTGAGGCATACGACGTGGCATCCTACCAACTTGCACTTTCATTTTCTAGTTTAGTTTAGCTATTTTAATTATTTTATTTTCATTTTTCCTTTATTTTTCAAGCTTGAAACACATTGAATACTTCAATTGAATCGATCTCCAATAATACCAAGCCATGAATCGATTTCCGATAAAACCGAGACATGAACCCGATGATATATTCATCACCACGAAAACTCTTCAAACAAAATGGCGCCGTTGCGACTTGGCTTGGTTAAGGCTTTCGATTCAATTATACGTTTCATTGTGTTTTTAGCTTTCCTTTTTATTTGACACTTTCTTTGAGTATGCAAGGTCCCTATTCCAATGGTGGATACATTCCCAACATGGGAGGGCATGGTGAAAAACATGTTGGGAATGCGATTTATAATGGCTATGGCAACGTGGGAGGGCATGGTGCAAACCACGTTGTCAATGGTGGTTATGGTTATGGGCAACCCAACATGGGAGGGCATGGTGCAAACCATGTTGGGTTTGGTGGCGTCGTGGGTATGAATGGTTCTCCCGGAGGGTATGGTGCTTCATATCCTTATCCGAATATGCAAACTCCATTTCCCTTCTCGTTTGGTGTTCCCCAAATTCCCCCTTTAACCGCTCAAGATCTCGAAGAGTATGAGTTTTTTGGTGGTCTGGGCTCCAATTTCACATGTGGCCCTCCCATCCATACTATGAGAGATGTTAGCCGATCTTTTTTTGGATGTGGATGGTGTGGAACGAGTGATCATCTTCCCGATTATTGCCCGGACCTCTCCTCGCCAACGCATCCCTCGGAGAACGTGTATGGGGATCATGGACTTCATGTGGAACCCGATTGTGCTATACCATCTTTTGCTCCACCGCCGACTCATAATCCGGTTGTTACTTCTCATGTGGTCCCTTGTCATTCGACTATCCCGGTGATTGCTCCTACCCTACCTCACGAGCCAAAGACTTCTCAAGAAATGTACTCGTGTGCAAATGACGTGAACATGGCTTTTTCCTCGAAGGAGTTTGAGTTGGTTACGAAAATAGCGACATTGAAGGCTCGAATTGCTCAAATGTCTAGCCCAGAATCGACTCCTCCTTGTGCGGGACCCGATTGTCCTACTCCCCCGCCGCCTCACGATCCTCTTGTTACTTATCATGTGGACCAACTTCCTTCGTCTACTCTTCCGGTCACTTTCCTTGACAAGTGTGGGGTAGTTGCTTCGGTTGTTTCACCGAAGGAGGTTGGCCCGGTTGTCGATATAGAGGGATGTTGTGATGATAAGCCCCTTGTTCTTCTCGATTAGCCCGTTGTGCCTCTATTCGACCCCATTTTATGTGGATATGAGTCTCGATGTGTCGTTGAGGGCAACGACAACTTTTTAGAGGGGGAGGTGGGGGTTATTGATGATGAGCTTGAAAGAATTGACGATTATCTTGAGGAGGATGAAGAGAGTAAGTCGATTATTATACTTGCGAACTCGCACCGAGAAGAAGAGGAAGAGAGGATGGTTAAAGGGTTTAGAATTCTTAAGGATGCCATTGAGTGGAGACCCGGAGTGATTGAGGGAGTTAGCTCTTTGAATTTGAGTCTTGAAGCTATGGTGAGAGCCGGGATGTGGAGGTTTTTAGTAGAGGGATTGATGTTCGTACTCGCCAAGAGTGAGTGGGTGAATCCCATTCACATGGTGCCCAAGATGAGCGACTCGTTGGTTCTTGAAGATGGAGAAGGGGCGTTGTTGACCATGAGGGCTTCAACGGGTTGGAGGATGTCGATCGAGTTTAAGAAGTTTCATGAGGCCATAAAAAAAGATCGTTTCCCTTCCCCGTTTATCGACTACATGATGGATGAGCTAGCCGGCCATTATTCCTATTGTTTCTTGGACGAGTTTTAGGGGCACTTCAAAACCACCATCCCACCCGAGGACCTAGCCGAGACGAGCTTCATTTTCCCATTTGGAACGTTCTCTTTTTGGCGGATCTTATATGAGCTATGCAATGCGCCAAAGACATTCCAAAGAGTGGATCCTCCCGACAAGGAGGAGATTATTTTGATGGACCCTCCCGTTATCTTTCCACCTTGATCAAAAAGGGAGTACGTCAAGCTAGTGACATAAAACAAGCGCTTCTTGGGAGGCAACCCAAGTTCTTTCCATTTCTTTCTTTCTTTCTTTTATTGAAAAATCCAAAAACATTAAAAAATTTAAAAAATCCAAAAACATTTGAAAAACTAAAAAAATAAAAAAATATATTAAGTTGAGTTCATGTACATATTTCCTTGTGTTTTTAATTTCGTGTGATTCTCTTTTCTAGGTTTTGTTTGTCGACTCCAACCTTGGTCGAATGGATAAGTGAGTAGCATTCGTGGAGCCGGGAGTTATTAGCCATGCTCATTTTTGCTTGGATTGCTTAGATGCCTAGGTGGACCCCACCGAGCTCGACCTAAACTCGCTCGGTTAAGGAAGTTTCTATTCCCCCTCCTTTTACTTGGTTTTCATTAAAATGCGGGTATCGCATGGTTTAAGAGTGGGGTGGGTAGGTGGTTAGGATCCGGGTATTACAAAGTATGTTTTATTGTTCTTAACTCGAGCCTTGGCGAAGTGACGCATTCTTGGCGAAGTGACGCTTACTACTTGCGCTATTATATGGTTGAGTCGTTGATGTATCGTTTTTGGAGTCTCTTGTGTGTCGTTTTTATGTTTTTATTACATTATTGAACAATTCCTCATACTTGGATGTTTGAATAGTTTATTTGTCGAGTTTTTGCATGTCTTAAACCTCTTGTGTGAGGAGTTAAATTTTTGTGCTTCGTCCAAAATCGCCTTTATATATATATAATCAACATTTTCTTGTGAAAAGATTGCAAAGCTCCAAAAACACTTTTGATTTTGCTCCCAATTTTGATGCAAACTAGTGAGTAGCCTTGTGTGATTTATCGGCTTGCTTGTGTTTTTATTGAAATTTCATTGAAGAGGTTTGATTTTGCTCGCACATGATTAGGTTTGAAAATGACATCGAGGCACATATATCACCCTTTTTACGGCCATATTCATATATGTAAGCTACTTAAAAATCCCAAACGAGCCCCCTTGAGCCTTTATCCGTTTCTTGTTAGCCGAGCTCGATTTTAGCTCTTATATCTTCATAAATTGTGAGGTGAGAGGGTATATTGTTAGTTGACGAGAAATGTGAGGGAAATCGATTGCGGGTTTCGGGTTTTGAGTTGCTTATACGAAATAGAAAAAAAAAGAATAAAACTCCAACACAAATTACAAAAAGTGATAAAGCGTGCGTTCATGTATAAAGCCTAATTCAAAAAGGCTATGATTAATGAAAAGAAGCAAATTCAAGAAGCTTCTAAGTGTTGTGAAATAAAAGTCCGGAAAGTGAGTGAACGAAAGGGTTTCGAATGAGAGATTGGTGAATTAGGGAAAGTGAATCGATTATAAGATTCGGGTTTTAGAAAGTAGGATTTTGTGTGTTATTGATCACGTTTGATCGTGTGTTAGCCACTATATCCAAATATTACATACCTTACCAAAGAGCCAACATTACAACCCATAATAAAGACCTCTTTCGATTCTTCTTTGGTTTTGTACTACGAGCAATTTTGAGTGTCCGATTTGTGAAATCTTGACAAGGTGCATGCATTGTCCGACTTGAGCGTATACACGTCCCATATCAAACACTTGAGCGTATTGAACGAACACCCTCAAAAATTCCATTTGAGAGGAAGTCATCGATGTGGCTTGCAATTGAGAAAGAGTAATACGAGCAATGCTTGACGATAACGATTTGATGTTGATATTTTCATCTTATTAATAAGGATAAGCACAAGGGATTCTCGTTTTACACAATGTTCATTGGGTGTACACTCTCGATTCTTTTCGTTGTTCGAGGACGAACAAACCGATAAGTGTTGGGTAGTTTTTTTGCATGTAATTGTTGTGTTTTTCCTTCTATTTTTAGTTAGAGTTTTATGTTAATTTTAGTAGTTTTTAATATAATTTTATTAAGTTTTCATGTGGTTTTTCTTATTTTGTTGTTTTTCACTTGATTTGTTAATTTTACGTTTAATTGAGTTAAATGAGTTCAATTAATTTGTGGATAGGGGTTATTGGTGTTAGGTTTTGATAAGAAGGCAAAAAGAAGGTGAAAATTGGCCCTTGGCTCGATTTGGCTCGAGCCAAGGCGAGTCCCGCTCTCGCAGCATCCGATCGGCTGGCTCGGCAGTCGATCGACTACTCTCGGCAGGATGGCCACTCTCTGAAGCGGCAGTCGAGCCAGCCCTCGGCAGTCGATCGACTGTGCTCGGCGTTTCTCGGCAGCTTCGGCGCGCAGGTCTCAGCAGGCTTTAGCAGCTTGCGGGCGGGACTCGGCAGGTGCGCGCGGTCTTGCGGGCAGGACTCGGCAGCTGCGCGCGGAACCAGGCGGGCGTGGCCGGCAGCGCTCGGCAGCTGCC